>JAOTQY010000018.1:12689237-12699764 GCA_026413445.1 Dolichallabes microphthalmus | reverse complement strand
TGATGTTGATAATAAACAGTTACAGTTTACGCTTTTTCCAGGGAAGTAGGTAGCAGGTGGCTGGGACAGGTGTCTGACGGAGGCTCAGCTGAAACACATTGAAATGGGAAACAAATTGGAGGAAGCGTTTTGTGTGTGTGTGTTTGGGGGGAGTTTTCCGGTGATTGGTGTCAGGGGTGATGGATGTTACTAGCTCGGGATGCAGTGACTAGGCTGAGTGGCCAAAGAGCCCAGGTGCTGAGGAAGGGGTGCAGAGGAAGTGGAAAGAAAGGAAAGGAGGAAAAAGAACACTCGTAACTGCAGTACAAAGCTGTCAAGCGGCCACAATACAGCCTTGCAGTACGCCTGAAATGCACATATACTGGAGACTCTAAAGTAAGAGTTATACAGCGGAGAAATCTTTGTTCTCAGCGTTAGTGTGACCTTTATAGGACAAATGACTCGCAGTGTGCCAGGTGTGTGTCCGCTCGAGATAAAAAGAGGTGACATTAGAAAAGATGATCTCTGGTGTCTGGACTGATTTGTGGAGAGTAAAAAAAGATGAGATTTTTTTTTTTTTTTGCTTTCGCTTTTCATTTTTCTTGACCATGTATTGAGAGGGAGAGTGAATTGAGGCGAAATGACACTTCAGAGGTGGGTTATGTACACAATCTGTACCGTTGTCAAACAATGACACCTCATCGGCCTCTTTAGGCTTATACTACCATATTCCCTCTGCCTAGCATACGACTGGATTGCAAAGATGCACCTGGGCCCAAGCCAAAGCAAAAAAATAATAAAAAATCCATATGGCTTACAGCAGTGTCCATAGAAATCATGTGCAAGCCTCAGAGTAGTGTTGGCATTCGACTGCAATAATCGGACTTCCTTCCATGCCAAAAGAACAACGCCTGGAACAACTCTACATTTATCACCGCTTCTCATCTTAATACCTTTGTAAAGTTGTGCCTTAACTCCAAAGCTCTTTGTTTCGCATTGACTTTCCTCAGTAATCCAATTCTAAATTCTAGCTCAACCGTTTCCAGTTGAGACATCACCAAGCTCTTTCTCACCTCGCATTTTCAATGGGGCATTTCCTTCCTTTCTATTCTTTCTTCTTTTTTTTTCCCTCCGTTGTTTTCTTTTGTTTTGGCTGCCATACCTATGACAGGCCATGGAAATAGGATTGAGCGTTAAATTGAATTAACAGACGGGCGTGATGTGCCAGTATGGCAGGTGCACGCATTCCTGTCTGTGTGGACACCGTTGATTGGTGGCAGCTGTGAATGCTGATTTGCACCCTAAGACAACATCTAAAAAGAGGAGCATCCGCCCATGGCATTTTCGTCATGAACGAGGACCTTATGTGGTCCAAAACGGGTATCAGACCACAGCTCGTGTTATTTCATTTGACAACACGGATAAGCCATCGTGGGTTTGTGGAGACAAGCAAACAAACCACTCTCAATATCACTTTGTTTGGCAGTGGCACTTGTCAACATTGGCACACACGCCTGCCAGCACTTTAAGTGTAAACTGTAGGGTTTTTTTTTTTTAATCCCCCCCCCCCCTCCTCCCCTTCTTGAACAAATGCACGAGCAATAGCTTACTCCAGTGGTGCAAAACAAACAGCCTATTCTGTCAGAGCGGACAAGGCTGGCATAAGAATGGCACATTTACTACAATATAAATGTCCTGCAGCAGTAGCTATGTAATCCACATCTCGTGTCTGTTTCCGACCTCCTTTAGGTATGGGCCAGTCCACACATCCATTATTCAGCCTTTACTGGCACGCATTATGTTCCCCCGCTCACCTCATTCCACTTTTTTTTTTTCCCCCATGAACAGCCTCTTTTTTCTTTTTTTTTTTACCTTAGTTTCCATGTAAAAATGGAGTGTTTATGAAAGTTCAATTTTTGCAAGTGCTTTTTCCAGGTCTGGCGGTGCTTATTCGAGAAGATTCCGCACTATATAATAGCAGCAAAGCAGCACTTCAGATGGAACTGCCAAGCACATACAATCAGTCCTCAGTCTGAAATGAGGTGGTGTGAAGTGTCGGCACTGTTTGTTCACACGACTGGTTGAGTCTTGAGAGCAGAATATTTGCCTTTTTCTTTTCTTCTTTAGCTTGGCTTTCAATCTAAATTACATGGGCTTGCAGTTCATCACGCGGTGCACCGGATTCCATCGAAGAGCTCCAGTGTAGCTGTAACCTTTCCTTCATAATCCGTCCTTTTGTAGCTTAATGTCAGTAGATTAATTGCGATTTAAAACAAGAGTTGACGATTAATACGTGTCGCCTCACCTGCCTTCTTTCATCGTGGCTGGCAGGAGCGCAGCTTCGCGGAAAACCGAGCTTGGTGACATATTTCTCAGCTTTTATTGTGCCGGGTTTTTTTTGTTTTGTTTTTTTTTTTCCCGCTCGTCTCTCCGTTTTATTTCTCCCCCACTCTTTATCTCACTTTTACTGCTTGTTGTCTCTCACTCATTTAAGTCACACTTTCCCAATCTCACTTTCTTTCTGTTTCACTCCGTGACTCATACTCACACTCACACACACACACACACACACACACAAACACAGGCAGCTCGTGAGAATGAGCATGCCCCTAGCCCGCAGTAATCCTCTGAGGTAAATGTGTTTTAGTCCTGAGTGCAGCAAGGCGAGATGAAGACAGCCGGGGCCAGTGATGAATGATGCCTCGTGTAAGAGCAGCTGCCCCATTTCCAACCAAACAATGTCACAGTTGCGCACACAGACACAGAATGAGTCGAGAAGGATGGTGCGTTGCAGCACTAAAGCGCTAAGGACAGAAATCATGCATGTTAAGTCTTCAAAAGACCTTGTAGTTCGCATGCATGTGGAAGGAACATTGTCTTGAATGGTGTAACATCACCGCCAAGACCTCTTTCAAGCGGATTCCATCTAAGCCAGGGATCTTTCGCGCTTTCTGGTCGCTTTCGATAATAGGTTGGAGCCACACTCTCATACATATATGCAGATAATTGGTGTACATTAAGTATTTATGGCTGTCCTCTGTGACAAGCGCCAGCGTCCCCTCATTCTGCCTTTCATATTCTTGCTCGGCTGTAATGTCCCCACAGAGATCGAAACTGATTCATTTATGTAAGAGTTACAACAGAGTCAGAAAGCAGACTGTCGGCCCATCTGCGGCACCGACTCCAGGGATGAAATAAATGTCTCTGCCTCTCGCCACTAACGACCTGCCTTTATACTCCAATTAAACTTAGGACAGTGAAAATGTATTCACGGCTGTTTACAAATCAGTCAAGCGAGTCACCATGCCCCTGCCTTCCTCTCCTTCGCACGTTTGAAATAAAACAAGCCGTGCCATATTTTTTCAAATATGGAGGAATTAGGCGAGGCCATTATCGGCTGGCAGATTTTCCGGAAGGCTATCCGGGGACTCTCGAGCTGCGGTGTGTGTAAAATGTAGCGAACGAATGTGCCGTTCTTTCTTGTCAGGTTGCGGTGGGAAAAAGAAAGAACTCACCATGTGTGCGTGTGTGTTGGTGTGTACGTGTGAGTGTGTGTCATTTGCCTTGTCAGATACAGTACGAACTTACTCTCTCTCCTCCATTTCATTCTGCCTCTCTTCATCCCAGTGTACAGCAGTGCACACATTCTGGCTGACTGCATCACTTGTTCCTGCTCATGCATTCTCTGCAGATTTAATTACACGCCTTTCTGGATTCATATAAAAAAAAAAGTGTATGTGTGAGAGAGGGAGAGAGATGGAGAGACTAGGCTGAGAGAGAAAGAGGTTGCGTCCAAGCGGATCCCCAGAGCCGCGTATTTATGTTGGGTGGAAAATAAGTCCGCTGGAGTGTTTCTGTAATGACACGCTACTGTATAATGATCTGCACTGACCTCCCAAATGAGGGGATTAAGCCAGGGATGTGTGGAGCCCGAAATAATGGGCACAGAGAGCAGCAGGGTTCGCCGAGACACACACACACACACACACACACACACACACACACACACACTTTTCTACCTGCCGGGCGCTAACAGGCCACAAGGAATAACCTGGGTTCCTCGCGTAGACCCCTTCACACACTTTCGTCTCTTCCCTTCCCACATGACGACTCCTTTGTAAAATGGTGCCAGGGTACTAGGAGGGTGAATTCAAAACGAACAGATAATGTGCACCAAATAGATACAAATATGAGGCGTGTTGAGGTTTTTTTTTTTTAAAGCTTTGCCAGAAAGGTTCACGGAACATCTGGTTTAGATTAGAGCTGTGTATTAGGATTGGGATCCTGCAGGATGCAAGAAAAAGATGGTGTAGGCATAAACATTCATCTTCCATAGTGTTTACCCTGTACAGGGTCATGGAGGCCTAGAGCGTATCCAAGGGGACTTTGAGCATGAGGGGGCCAAGGTGCCAGTCCACACACGCTACAGTATGGGAATGCTAATTAAACTAATCTCCATGTCTTTGGACTATGGGAGGAAACCCAGCAAGCACGGGGGGGCGGGAATAGAACCCTCAACCCTGAAGATGCTGGGCCACAGTGTTAACCACTATCCCACTGTACTGCCTAGGCATAAACAAGGAGCGATTATGGACTGGAACGATATAGCTAAGGATGAGGAACCGTCAGAGCTTTTGTTTCCACAGTGGTAGAGTTTAAAAAAAAAAAAGAAGAAGTCCTTTCTGTGTTAGACCACGCCCACAGCGAGAGTAAATACAGCATTATAGACAGCTATTTGGAGCACAAAACAGATACTGAAGCGCATCGTGATTTTGCATTCCACCTCTACAGGGTGGCATGGTGGTGACGCGTACGGGATTCACACACACACACACACACACACACACACACACACACACACACACACACACACACAATCACAGAGATGCGGGTTTCAAGCCTGACTTGCTTTACGCTCCGTTCAGCGGGTGGTGGCAGCTCCTGTCACCGAGAAGGTTTATTGTATGGGTTCAGCAGTTTCTCCTCTATATCAAAGGAAAGAGAGCGTCCCAATATAGTCACAGTGTTACTAAAACCTGTTGTTGATGTGTTCATCCGGCAAATAAAACGCAACCACCTCTGCGTGCGGTTCCTCCTTCGTCGTCGTCGTCTTCCTTTTCTTTTCCTTTTTTTTTTTTTTTTTTATAAACCTTGTCGTGATGCCATTTCTTCAGCCGTATGATGGGAACACTTGGAAGTCTCGTTTTTGTTTGCATCAGTACGTGCAGGTGAGGCAATGTCAGATAGGGAACTACTGTGCCATGTCAGAAACATCATTCATTCCAGTGCACCGTAACAAAAAAGGGAGGGTGAAAGCGTGTTGAGTGTCAGAGGGAGAGGCTTGTCATATCTGTCAGTGAAGAGAACACAGGCTGAAGGTTGGAGCTGCTATCTCAGGAGCAAATATGTAGCCAATGGCAGAATGTGAGCCCCTCTCTCTATTTCTCACACACGCTTTCTCTCACTTCTTCTCTCAGTCTCTCTCTTTTTTTTTTCCACCGGCTGATCCTGGGGATTAAAGCGTCCGTCTCTCTGCCCCTGTAATGGCATTAGAAGATTGGATATGTTTTAGTATTCCATCAAAGAACATCTGATATGAGGGGCAGGCTGATTTAATTAAGTAAAAAGCAAGGCTGGAGAGTGAAAGCGATAGAGGGCGGGGAAGGGTGGAGGGTGGTTGGTAGAAGGGGGAGTTGGCTGCATTGTGTAGATGCTCTGGAACCAAGCGAAGTCATTACTCTGCTGAATTCCGTGGGAATGTTTGAACAAAATTAATCTCATCCAAACCTCTCGACAATGCATTGATGAATAGATGCAGATGCCTCTGGAAAAAAAAATGCAGGGCTTACGATGTTTCGCCGTGTGGGAGAGTTTGAATGATGTTGGCAATGACCTCGCGGTTCTTCCTTGTCTCGCTGCCTCTGCAGCGTGCCCCCTCCGTTTCAATTCCCACTGAATGCTAACGTTAACCTTAAACTTGTCCTCTTCCGCTTTTTTTTTTTTTTTTTTATTGTTTAGTTTTTTTTTCCATTCAGAAAAAAATGTTCAAGGGGTTGTTATTTTTGTATTTATATATTTCTTGCAATTATAACCCAACCTCCGTCAGTGAGATGACGTTTTCATTCGCTCACCCTCACTCATCTTCATCCTGTATTTAGGGTCGCGGGGACCTGGAGCCTATCCCAGGAGGCTTAGGGCATGAGGCAGGGTACACCCTGGACAGGGTGCCAATCAATCGCAGGGCACACACACACTCATTCACACACTATGGGCAATTTGGGGACACCAGTTAGCCTAACCTGCATATCTTTGGACTGTGGGAGGAAACTGGAGGAAACCCACCAAGAACAGGGAGAACATGCAAACTCCATGCAAGCAGAGATTCTGGCTGTGAATCGAACCCGGACCCTGGAGGTGCAAGCAACAGTGCTAACCACTACACCACGTGCCGTCCTATTCATTCGCTATAATAGCCAAAAATGCTTTGGTTGACACAGAGCTTACAAGTGTGGGCTCTTCATGGTCTCCGCTTGGTCTGTTGTTCAGCATGCTATATTGATTTTGCACTGAATGTAGCATGTTTTTCGTGCCAGCTCAAGGACACTCATTTAAAATATGTGACTGACATTCCATTTAAAATCTTTTTATTTTTTTTCCCTGAATGATTGTCCGAGGTCTTGCTTTTGAAATGTCCTTGGTGGTTTGAACAGATATTTAGCGTTAAGCTTTCATAATTATGAAGCAGCTCCTTCACATAGATGTAAAGTGATTTTCCGGGGGGATGCTGTTGCCGTTTTTGGTCAAGGATATCAACAAACCTGAACAAGATGCATTCAAATAGTTTCTTACCTTAGTCAGTACGCTGTAAATTATTATGAGTATTTATGAAGTGGGAACACAGCAACAACTTTGCCAGTTGTTCCTACGATAATATACCTGTCTAGGCTGTCGATTAACTAATATAACTCAAATCAAGTACTCTTGTTTAAAGTAAGTGTCTGTGCCTCCACTTCAAGCTAGGCAGGCCTTGTTAGCCGAAGGCCGTTTTTCTCTTAATGATGGATGCAAAAAAAAAAAAAATGCTTCCTGCAACGAAAAATGCACAAATTGTTTGGGTCTCTTTCTGCATTTGCATTGATTCAGAGGTAAATCAGCCGAATCTTGAGCAATCTTGCAATTGGCCAAAACATGGTATTGGTGCTTAAAAAGTGGCTCACCTAGGTGAAAAATTTGTTTTCAGATAGACTCATATAACACCATTTTTAAAAATAATATTTATTGCTTCTTATCTCCCGAACCATGCTTTGTTTTTTGTAAATATGCATACACATTTATATTTTTAGCAGATTAAAAAAAAGACCTTTGCTAAATACGATGGCATTCCCTTTTATGTAGTGTCCGTAATTTTTCCGATCTTTCAGTGATCTTAACTGTCATACAGATGAATCTTGGAAAACTTAGGTTCCACATAAAAAGACATAAACCTAAAAATTCTAAAATGCTAAATTGTTAAAACGGTGCAACATAAATTTGACATGGTTACGGACACTACAGATTTTTTTTTTGGGGGGGGATCCTTAATTTTGCACGGAATGCTTCTATTTAAGCAACGGTTTTAATCAACAGTCAAGAATCTTACACCAATTTTATTATCAATGCCCATAAAAAAATATGAATAATTTGCATTTTAAATTATAATAGTTTGAAGTAAGACAGTATACTGTAATGCAAAAAAATGGAAAGAAAAAAAACGACATGCTAAAGGATGTGTTCCTATAGTTTTAAGGAATTTGATAGTTTTAAGGAACCGTTAAGCATTTGTCAGTTTGCTTAATAATTAAAAAGTTAAGTGTGAATCAATTCTAAATCAAAAACTGACCCATCAATTCAATTAACTGAATCGACCAACAAAAGGCCGATTGAATTACGCGATGGATTCCTGTCGAACCAGTTGCACTTGGAGTTGGACAGAGACCACCACACTTCGACCGTCTCTGCCCGGTTGGTTTGGTCTGCACCCAAGTGTGATGGCTGTGTTCTCACCTCCTGAAACGAACCACAACAAAGGGGAAAACACACCCAAGTCTGTTTCAGATGGAATAAATACTACATAAGTGAAAGCACCTCTAGATGGCTTTTCCGAAGGCAGGAGGTACAGTATAGTACATAGAAGGTATAGTACGTAGCAAATGTCACCTTGAAGCTGAAATTCAGACTGCGATTCAGATCTGATCTCCGCTTTCTCCTTCACTAAAAGATATCTGATGGGTGAATCTCCCTTTATAATTGATGCGGTTAAATGGCTGTCATTGGCATGCTTTTGAGAATAGCACGGTTGAACAGTCCTGTCGAGACTGTGCTGACCGTGCCACGCACCCCTGCCCTTTCTATCTACTCCCCTTTGAGATAAAAAAAAAAGAGAGAGAGATTCTGTTCTCGTAACCTTTTAATTACATGAAGGTCTGGCCTGTACCATTCAAGCCCCCTGTCCGTGTGAGTAGTCTACTGTCAACAGTCTGTGTGCTGAATGACTGAATAGGTCCTGGCATGTAGATTCCAACCAGAAAGCAAGTAAGACCTTTAGCCTTTGGAGTATTTCTGAAAAGGCCAGCTGTTTCGGAAAAGTTTGCACCCATACCACTGGCCAGCAGTAGCAGGCTTTCATTTTCTTGGGGAAATGAATTCCCGAGATTATTTGGAACGGTAAAAGAAGACGGGTGCTGCATGTTGAATTTTAAACCAGCTGGATTACTGTCTGAGTTCAGCTCATGGAGACACGGTGGCATCTCTGAATAAGTGCCCTCAAAGTGTACGAAACCTCAAAAGTCGCTTCAAAGTCAGAGACTGATGGGGTTGCAGATGCTGGAGGAGCATCTTTCTCTCCTCACCCCTCCCTCCTGTGAGGTGACTCGAGGACACCAGGGTGAATATTCCCATCAATGAGGAGCTTATCAGAGTGTCAGCAGTGGTGTCTAATCACAGCCCGGCAGACAGACCATAAATCCCTCCCTATTATGGCTCAGGTTTACACACTTGCTCCAGTCATTGACAGTCTAAAGCAGCTAAACTGAGTAGCTTCTGCGTTACTCTTTTGCAAATCAGCCAACCTTAATCTTTTCCTTTTTTTTTCTCAATTACTGGAAAAGAGAAATACAAAAAAAAAAGGAATCTGGTGAAGAGAAAAGAAAGTGATGCTCTGAATTAAGATGGGATCTCTGTAAAGCCACAAGGGCTCTGTCGAACTCTTTAAATGCCTTTAGTTTCGGATTTGCTTTTGTTTTTCTTGTTCAGGCAGGAAATTCCTTTTGTTTTCTCTCCTTTGTCAGTTTTGAGCTTGAAAGTCAGGTGAAACAACGATATTGATGATTGGGTTGGAGTTTATTTATCGCGTCTAATTTAACACCTGCTAGTCGCTGCTGTGGAATCGTGATAGTGTTGGAGAGGGGAGGCTCTTCTTCTTCTTCTTCTTCTTCTTCCTCATACTCATCATGTATGATACACACTTCACTGACCACTTGGGCGAATTGGGTTGATGCAGATCCTTGGCCTTGGCCTCGGCCTCATCTAAAGATTGCTAGAAGGACTTACTAATCACCTATGAGACCTCTGGTGCAAGCTTGAGCAACTTTTGCTCTCATTTATAGCCCATGCCCCCAAGGACTGCTCAAGAGGTTGCAGTAATAAAGCATCTTTAGACATGGAATAAAGAGGTTAGGCTAGATGTAGTATCTTTTAATGTTGATTTATTATGCTAATGATGGTCGTGAAACATTTGGTTGTTGTTATCCATCCGTGTCCCACTCGGCCTCATTGACATTCCCTTCTCTCTGTTCTTAATCAAAGCTCTTGCTAGTGTGGTTTTATTTGTATCTAGTGTTCGGGCCTCATGCAAGCAGTCTATCTGAAGTACTCTTGGGTTGATGGGAATGTTAAAGAGAAGCACTAGGCTTCATTAATGCAGCTCAGGCACGCTGACCGCCAAGTTAATGCGGCTATCATTCTGGAGTAAGGAGCTGGTCTCATGTGGGGCTAACTCATGCTTAATGCATTCCTCTGGAGCGTTTAACCTTACATTGGGGGCAGAAGTGCAAAGAAGTGACATGGCCATCTTTCGGCCTTAACAGCGCCAGCTAGGCCCCAGCAGGCCCGGGTTGAAAAGCCAATGCAACATTATTCCTATGAGGTGTGGCATTTATTTAACGTGACCAGAGTCAGGGTACATGAGGACTGATTTCCAGGGTGGCCCCTGATCTCCTGTGGCTTTGAATCATTCAGTGTTTGTACTCAGGTCGATGTCATGAATCCTAAAAAAGTTCAGCATTTGTCAGATTTTTCCAAAAAAAGAAAAAAAGAAAAAGTAATAATCATGGTCTGAGACACATAATGTCAATAGTAGTTATGTGCCTGGCATCTTTTGCAAAAATTATTAATGGACATCTACACCTTATCTAGTGAATTTAAAAGATCCTCCGTTGTTGTTGTTGATCTTTCGGCTGTTCCCGACAAGGGGTCGCCACAGCGGAATATCCAGTCCGCACAACAACTTGG
>JAOTQY010000018.1:12669610-12685705 GCA_026413445.1 Dolichallabes microphthalmus | reverse complement strand
GTTTCGTTTCACTGTGTACTAACTGTATATGGTTGAAATGACAATAAAAGCCTTTGAACTTGAACTTGAACTTGAATTAAATTGACCAATACCGCTTTATCCTGTATACAGGGTGGCAGGGCGTATCCCATGAGACTTAGGGTACAAGGACACCCTGGTCGGGTGCCAATCCATCACAGGGCACACACTACATGCACACACTATGAGCAATTTGAGAACATCAATTAGCCTAATCTGCATGTCTTTGGACTGTGGGATGAAACATGAAAACTCCATGCACACAGACCGAGGAGGGAATCAAACCAAGACCCCAGTGGTGCGACAACACAATGCTAACCTACCTCACAAACCTTTTATTAAAATATTAATTGTAATGCATTCGATCTATTTTTATTTTATTTTTTAAATTTTTTTTAACCTAGTTGAGATCCTTACTCGGGTCCTTACACAGCCAAAAATATGTCGTCTCCATAGAATTAAATAAGGCTCATGCTAAATCATACTAAAGCGAAACTGTTTCTCTACACAGGGGATATGTACTGCCCTGAAAACCCTTTGGCTATGCAGTCTACTACTGTTTTAAGCATGTCATGTTACCTCCCTGCGCTTCACCTCCTAGCATGTTTGTAACTTTATCATACCTGACAGATATCAAAAGGGCCAGAACACGCCATTGATTTCCACAACTACACCGAACGAGCTTTTTATTCCTGGCTAAGCAGCGCTCTTCCCTACATTTTTTTTTCTTCTTCTCAGCATGCCACATTTTCTCTCAGACATTCTCTTTTAGAGCTTATTTAATAATTACTGACAATGTGAAAAATTTTATGGAAACGTAATTTGTCAAAATTATCTGAGGAAGAAGAACAATTATGGGACTTTCATCCTACCAGCTTGTGTGTTTCTTAATAGTGAGGGGAATACCATGAATCCACAATAGCTTTAGAGCTCCAACTAAATGCCTTGACTGAGAATGTTCGCATAGGTCCAAGGCCGTCCACAACGTAAAGCATAGAAGTTCTTAAAGGACAGCTAATGCCAAGTGTGCTTCTAAGTCTAGTTTTTGCTGATATAGCCTTTCCGAAGGTCAAAAGTGTCCATCACTTTGTTGCGTTTTTTCCCCGCTTATGGAACAACTTGTGAAATAGGTGACTTTATATTATGTGGCATAAGAACTCTAGGTCATGAAGCAGATTTTGTGGCAACTTCTCTATGGACTTTTGGTCTGCCCAAGCTGAGATTTTAGCCTCGAAGAGGAAAAGTTGACTTTGAAGTGGGTTAATATAAAGCTACACTGAGAATAATAACCTACTTTTATAAGGACAACCCATTTAACTAATGCTACAAACGTGACATTATTTCCCCTAACTGAAATATGAAGCTGGTGTACTGCTAAGAAGCGCTAATGGAGACAAAAGTTAAAATAATTGAGAGAATGGAACGAAGTGAAAAGATGAAAGATATTGCTCATTCTTTCAACATGAATTGTTCAATCATCGGCATGATTCTAACGCACATTGTACAGTAATATACTGTGTGTAGACAGTATCCTACTACCTAGACAATGCTTGTTGTCTTTGACGAATTTGACTTACGAACAAGCTCATGGAACGGAACTCGTTCTTATGTACAGTAGGGGACTTACTATACTATAGCGCTCCTCCATTCTCCCAACACAGTTTTTACAGCAAGATCTACAGTAGGAAATCCCGGAACAGCTAGGATTAAAAATTTTAATACATTTCCATATTGTCAAAAGTCAGACATTAAAGCAAGCGATATGCCCAAACCTGATTTTTCACTCATGTTTCATTTCTTGTTTTATTGCCTGGTTGATATAATTCAGCGGTGACATAAATTCACCGGTAACTTCATTCCTTACACATTGCTAGTACTGGCTTGGACCCACTGTTTCCTCTAGAACTGCCTTGATTCTTCATGCCATAGAGTCAAGAAGGTGCTGGAAATATCCCTTCGAGTTGTTCATGTACAGTATATTGACATGAGAGCCACATTCAGTTGCTGTGTTTGTCGGCTGCAAGTCCTTGATACGAATCTCCTGTTCCATCACAACCCGAATGTGCTCTATTGGATTGAGATCTAGACACTGTGGAGGCAACTTGAGTACAGTGAACTCATTGCCTTGTTCATCAAATCCATTTGAGATGATTTTAGCTTTGTAACCTTTCTTCCCCATTCTGATGCTCAGTTTAAACTTGAGCAGATCATCTTGACCATGTCTACATGCCTAACTGCATTGAGTTGCTACCATGCATTTGGCCGATTAGAAATCTGTGTTAACAAGCAGTCGAACAGGTGTACCTAATGAAATGCCTGATGAGTGTATCTATGGTTAGGACTATGACGTGGGAGATTGTGGATTGGTGAGCATCTATTGGAGATGCTCTATAATGGGTCTCTAATGTATTCTCAGTATTACGCATACTGTGACATTTCTCTTATGTACATTAGGGAAGTGAATATCAGGACTGTCGGATAAGCACGTATTTGAGCTTGTGCACAATTCACAAGCAAGGCTATTATTATTTAACCTTGTCCTGAACTCCGCCTATCACTCTTCTAGACTGAGGGAGGACTAGGTGCACACTTGCGGTGCCGACTGTGTTAAAAGCAGGCGCGGAAAAGCAAGCGATTGAGTGATTCAGCCAATATGCTTTATGTCCACCGCCATGGCCCACACTGCTCCAGATTTCTGCCATTAATACCCTTCCATACCTAGTCAATCAGAACAAACATGCTGAGACAGAGAAGAAACAAACCCTCTCACACACACATATGAAACAGCACTTGGCAGGTTTCCTGGTTTGTTTGCCTTTTTTTTTTAAATACATTTCAATCCAATTATTAGTTGCAGCCAAGTTATTTATATGTATATAAATTATGATTGAGCAGAGAAAGACTCTCGGTTAGAGATTTGGATGAGACCCAGCCCTTGTTAAGAACTCGAGCTCTCCATCGGCCTTTTGCTTTGGTTAATCCAGAGCACTTTTGCTCTGTTTCACCCCTTTCTCTCTTTCTTTCTGTCTCTCTTTCTCTTTTTCTCTATCGCTCTCTCTCTCTCTGACTTTTTCTTTATTCCGCAGCAGCGCTGATGGGGCCTCTGTTACGGTATTAGCGTCGGCTCCTGTAAAATTACAGTAAAAGGCTCCCGGGAACAGAGCGTTAGCTAAGCACATTAGAGCTCGACTGCAGTGAAAGAACATTTGCTCCGTGTGACGGGGAGATCGGCGTTCTTCTGGCCTCTGAGCATATTTCAGGAAAAAAGAGGAGGGGAGGACTTTTGATTTGCTAGATGAGAAGGTTATTAGAGAGGGAACAAAGAAGAGGCTAATTTAAAGGCGAACTCTAAAATACTAATGCCAAAAGCGTGTCAGGAATTATGTGTCATCGGACAGCTTCAGCCTGCTCTCCGCTGACCTCAAGGACGTGCCTCTGCCACAAGAAAGGCTTTCTTCCTCCTCCTCGCCTTTGCTGTCATCCGAATATGTGTGTGTGTGTGTGGGGTGCAACGATCGATATACAAAGGCCGGTTCAGAGTGTGCTCAGGCACCAACTGGATCAGGAGCCACGGGGAGAGATGGTGCAGGATAAACAAAGCTCCGTCTGGGCCAATCTCTCCTCCAGACAGTTTGTTTAGTTAGAGAGCGATGCAGATTGAGACCTGAGGAGATGGACAGCTGCTGGAGGTCCTCCCTGCGCCCTCTCCTACTGAGTAGGTATGATGATCCAGGAGGAGAGATAGAGAGGGCAGAAAAGGTCCCCTTCCGTTCTGCTGCACTCTATCCTTCTTCCCGTGGTTTTCTGGCTCCAGCAGCTTTTTTTTTTTTGCTCCCTTACCTGTTTGTTTATGAATCTTTTCCCTGTGCACTTTTCTTTCCTGGATTTTCTCTTCTTGCTTTTTTTTCTCATCTCTTAGTCTGTAGACTGTTTTTCCTTCTCATAGCATTTCATCTTTTATTTATCCAGCGCTGTTTCAAATTGCGCATATATGTGTGCTATTCTACTGTAGACTATTTTTAACTGTACATAGATTTCCACGGTGCTCATATCGAACAGTAGAACAGGAGAAAAAAAACTGGTAGCAAAATTGCCTCTGATGCTGCTTTAGTATTAATATTAAAATGAATGTGAGTGAACTATACAAACATATACAACACTGAATACAGTTTACAGTTTACATTGCGGATGCTGAAATGAGTATGTGCTATAATATCACACTCAAATGTATTTGTTATTTATTTTTTCAGGGAATGTGTTAATTATAACACAATATTTATAGCACAGTGTGGTTGAATTCTTGAGTCATAAAGTGTTGATTAATTGTTTTATATAACAGCATTTAAGACCGTGATATAAACGATGGATTCACATCATTCCTATAACAGCTCATTAACGGCCATATGAGCCATATACTCTAAGCTTCATAATAAACAAATTAAAGGCATGATGTCAGTCTTATAGATTCTGTATAAATGTATATGTATTATTTTAATTTTAGCATTAAGGTTGTAGTATTGCTAAAAGTCTTCCTACATTATTGGATTATTTATCACAAATTTTACTCTTTGGGCAACTTTATTTCTTTTAAAGTACAGTTTTTTTTTCTGGAAACATTTTTGAAAATGTTTCATTTATGCATACAATCAGCTATTAATTTAGTTTGATAAATAAACTTAGATTTATACAAGTTACTGTAACAAAGATAATAAAATCACAGGTTTATTTGTGTCATTCTTGTTACAATAGATAGATATGTGTGTATATATATTTAAATATAGATTATAGATAGAGACAATATATATGTTAATATATGTTATATATAAACATATATCATACTATTTTTCTTTTCCTGAAGTGTGTATGCATTTTCTTTGTGCCAGTCAAAAACACAACGATTTATTTTCTACATTCTAGAACAATACTGGATTTTTAATGTATTTTTTATAACCTATTAACGAACTATAAAATAACGCATATGGCATTAGGTAATTAAGTAACAACAAAAACAACAGTCGGTTGTTTTTTTTAAGACATGAAGGTTAGCTATTCTGGAAAAGTTCTTGCGAGTACATTATAGGTGCATTCGTGAAACCCATGAAGCACCATGATGAAACTGGCTCTCATGAAGAGCATCCCAGGAAAGCAAGACTAAAACTTACCTCTGCTGCAGAAGAGAAGTTCATTTAGAGTTACCAGCCTCAAAAATCACCAATTAGCAAACTACTGTATAAAGAATGAGCCATATGTTTGCCCACCATGCTGCTAATGCTCCAATATGCTCATGAGGATGACATGAATGTTGTAATTATATTTTATCCGCTATAAAGAAGAAAAAAGGACAAAACTATCTGCACTTAATCATTAACAATATCTAATGATCCCTGAATGTGATTGTTTATTAAATATTGTTAATGTTGCTTTTGCCTCTCCAATTAGTGTGCACTGCTACTGTACAGTCCAACTGTAATTAATTTCATTCATTAATAATACTGTACATGATGAGACTTCTGTAAAGATCATGCCTATTTATGTAAGAGCCAATATTTGTTTCCCCGTACTTTACTTATTCTTTCATTATTAAGTTAAACATATGATGTGTTGTTGACTTTTTCATTTGACATTAATAATTCCTAATTGGACAGATTTTATAATAATTACATTAACTGCAATAGCAATTTCAATAAGAATAATCTAGTTTAGATTTTTGTTTTTTCCCATAATGAAACTTTTCCAATTTTAAAAGATCTTCTTTTAATTGGACTTGATTAAAAAAAAATGTGTTTGGAATAAAGCATCAAGAGGCAGCTTCTTCTGAGACACTTTCTTAAGAGGGTTATTTCTGGTGAAGTGAGTACTGGGATGGCATTTAGCACACAGATGGACGACGACAGTGGCATTAGCGCTCCCGCTTTGCTGACCCGCTGTTCAACGAAAAGGGTATGCAGGGTTTCTCATGCATGTATTTTTAACCACAGCTCTGTAGAATTCTTTATTCTGACTGCTCGAAAGATTAATTTTTATAATTCATTTCCCTATAGGTTCATTTCTATATCAGAAGCTCTGACAGTAGTTTTGAGTTTCATTGATCCACAGGTTTATTCATTTCAATGCGCTAGAACTAATATCGTGTCATTTCTACAACAATAGCCCCTTTACAGCAGATGCGCAACATTTATCTAATGTCTTATCATGAATATATTCAAATGTGTTGTTTTTGTTGTTTTTTCTGATAAAAATAAACATCCAGTTATAGATAAGGGGAAGTGTCTGGCAGGTTGGAGTAGATTTTCCCATTAGTGGGCTCTTTTAGGTTTTCCAATTTCATCTCATTGTCCAAAAATATGCTGTGTGTGTGTGTGTGTGTGTGCATTGTCCTCAGATGAAGATGAGATGATTGTCCCCCATGAAATGCCTCATGCTGGGGTTAGTCTCAGGATACACCAACATAAAGTCGTTATTAATGATGGTTGATTGTATTTATAGATAGCTAGATGGATGGAGGGATGAATGGATAGAAGGATGGATAGAGGCAGAAGTGAATAGATGGACAGAAGGATGGTTGAAGGATTAGAGGGGCAGAAGGATGAAGGGATGGGTGGATGGTGATGGATGGATGATAAAATGATGGATGGAAGGATAGATAGATGGAGGGAGGGAGGGATGGAAGGATGATGGATTCATGGATGTGTAGATAGATGGAGGGAGGGAGGGATGGATGAAGGGAGAGATGGGAATGCAAGAATGGATCGATAAATGAATAGATGGGATGGATTTAGATGTTTGATATAATGATGGGTGCAGAGAAGGATGGATGGAAGGATAGATGGATGATGAATCCATAAATGTATGACTAGATGGAGGGAGGGATGGATGAAAGGATAGATGAAGGGGTGGATGTAAGGATTGCATGGATGGTGGGTTGGATGAATAGTTGTATGGATAGAAGGATAGAGAGATGGATGAGTTGATGGAGCGATAGATGAATGGAAGGATGGAGGGATTGATTGAAGTTGTCTGTGGAAAATTAAGACTGCTTAAAAGGTCTTCACATTTGCATTTAAAAAAAAAAACTTTTTAAGACGTTAAACTCGTCCCGACGTCACCCGCAATCGATCTCTAGTTCTGAAGATGTTTTGCAGCCTGTCCATCCATTGCAAACAAATCTTTCTGCATGTTCAAACTCCTTTCACGTGTGTGTTCACATGATCCTAACTATGAAATAACCAGCAGAACAGCTAGACTGATCGAAGGTCACATAAACCCTGTTATCCCCAGTTCCTCTCCAGACTCTTTGGCCACACTTTAGTGTGAGCAGGACAGAACCACAGCCTGGGAATAGTGAAGGAGATCACAGACATATTCATCCATACACAGCCATCTGCAGTATTGTTGATGTATGTTGCTGTGTGTGTGCGTCTCTCACTTCGATCATCTGCCATCATTCACATTCTGATTTGACAGCACTCCTCCTTTCTCTCTCCGTCTGTCAGGAAGCGAGGCGATACTGGTTATAGAGGGGGACACCAGTCCGTTTTGACCTTCTCAGCACAGCGGTTTGCTGTGACATCGGCACACCGGGCGTAACACACACGCACACACACACATACTTGCACACATGCACTCTTGCTGAGAGTTTTCCTTCAGCCTGATGTACGAGGCAGTGCGGGTGGCGTTAGACTCGCAGTGATATAAATGGCGTGTCGGCCCGGCTCTGAGCGCAGCAGCCTGCTCTGACAGCTTTAATCTAGGCTAAAATGATCAGTGTTCTGTGCTACTGCTTTTGAATGCCGGTAATTAAATAGAAAGATAATGTCACAGATCTGTTTGAACAAGTTATGCAAATACGCAGTGCACGCTTCTTCGGAGTTTCCGCAATGCCTTGTTGGTTGTCGGCGCACGAGCTGCAAGCTAATTTCACCGAGGCTCGCTTTCTGACGGCCTTCGCCTAAGCAATAAGGCTAATGAAGGCTTTGTTTGAGTTGGAATTAATCACCAGTTCATCTATTTCGGAGGCGGTGACACAAACAATTATCTTAATTAAGCCAAGCTGCGTGCCAATAATCAATAATAGTCTGGAGGCTAATCAAGTTTAATCCTTCCTTTTATTCACCGTGATCCGTGCGCGAGATTTACTTCACATGTCGTATATTAAAAGCAATTTCCTAAGACTACTCGTCTAAGCGCCAGCGTGGTGCGCGTGACGCCTCCTGAATACGAATGCACACTCGCGTCCGTGCGCGCTACCCGAGAAAGCAGAACACACCAGAGGGTCAGTAGAGTCTGCGTGCGTGCGCGTGTTGGCGCTTCCTGTTTCTGCTGCTATCACACCGAGGCCTGATGCTTCCCCGAAGCTGCAGGTACAGTATAGTGTGTGTTGCGGATCGTGACGAAGTTCTGCCGCACATCTTTGGGAGCCATATGGAGTTTCCAGATCATTTGCATGTGTTTCATCACTTTTCAACAGAGCCAAGTGACGTCTCGCTACAAACTCTGCAGTTATAAATGAAATGGAATTTAATAACGCATGGAACCACCCCGTTTGTAGGATATTTTCCTTTAACCACACCCCCAAATCAAATCCTTACATACAGTATGATTCCTTCATTTTTTTTCTTTGTTTCTTTATTAAAACAACAATTTGTCAGTTAACTATTCTACCCATACCACCCCCCCCCCCAAACAATTATAAATCAATCAATAACAATTACCCACAACACCAAATCACCCCACACATACAGTAATTGGTGTCTTTTCCTCCACGGTTTCACTTGAGGTCAGTAAATAATGAAAGTATGTCTCCGCAGAACTCCTCAGTGATGTCGCACATGGTGATACTGTAGGATTTACTGTAAGCTGTAAACATCAACCTTACCTTGTAGTAACGCTCTAATATTAAGTGGCTGTCATGCAGCAACACTTCCTTCCTTCCTTCCTCTCTTCCTGCCTTCCTTCCTTCGTTTCCGTTTCCTTCACCATTCTTCCTGCCTCCCTTTCTCACCCCTTGATCACATCCGTTATTCATTCTTTTCTTAATTTGTTCCTTTTACTTTCCTTCTTTTTTTTCCTCCTTTTCTCCTCTCTCACCCTTGCTCATTCCTTCCACCTTTACTTTCATCCCTTCCCTTCTTAATATTTGCTTTTCCTCATTTTATTCTCCTCCTTTTTCCTTTCACAGTTCTTCCTCCTCTAGCCGTTTTTGTCTCTCCCTTCTTTCTTCTTTCCTCCCTTGCATCCTTCTTCTTTCCTCTCTTTTTTTCTCATTCATTACTTAATTCTTTCAATCCTTCCTTCCACATTTTCTCTCTCTTTCTTTCTTCCGGATTTTCTTTGTCCTTTACACATTTCCATCCTTCTTTCTTTTTCTTTCTTCCTTTCCTCCATATTCTCCCTCCTTAGCTCCATTCCTTCGTTCGTTTTTCTTTCCTTTTTCTTCTTTCTTCCTTTCTTCTCTCCATCCTTCCTTTTTATTTCCTCCATTCCTCCCATTCTTACCCCTTAAAGCGTCCCACTCCTAGATTCCTTCCTTCCTGCCATTTACTAATTTTTGTAATGGTCTCTGGCTATTTGTATAATAAACCTGAGGTTAAACGGACAGAAACCTGCACACGCTCCCAGCATACACGATTAGATATCAGCAGCTATACGCCACACTTCAGAGCCGCGATGCTAAAGTGTGTTTACTGTACACTACATATTCTGTCACTTTGCGCTCAGAAGCAAAGCATCACGGAGTGGCCTCCGTTTAACACCGTCACCATGACAACCGCAGTGGCCCGCCGAGAGTTAACCTTCATCTGTAACCTCGCCGATAAACACGGGCCACATTTGCATTTCCGATGTACCCCCTCTCTCCTCATAGCCCTGCTTCCCATTGACAAGTCTTAAGGATCTCTCTCGTTTTCCCTTCTCTCTCTCTCTCTTCCTCTCTTTCTGTCCCTCTATCTCTCGAGGTTCATTTGTTTGCTCTGTTTTCACTTTCTACTCCTGGCAGCCTGATTGAAATCAGTTTTGTTAAACTGTCTCTCCTTATCGGGCGCCATCAGAGGATCCGATTGCCTTCTTCTCGTCTACTTAAATTGACAGGACTCTTTAGAGGAGCCTGCCAAGCGGAGCATGCAAATCATTCTACCTTTTTTTGCCCCCCCACCCCCCTTTTTTTTTGTTGTTGGTTGCGCAACTCTGATATGCGGAGATGACTTCTAAAATGAGACACCTTGTTAGGTTATCCCTTCATACGATTATTAGGTAAATGTTTTCTTGGTTTCCGTCTTCGCTACGGTAACAGTTGAACTTTTACTCTGAAAGCTCCGCCCATTCGTTAAACATTAACTTTGCTTTACTAACACCGGCCATACGCAAGACAGCAGAGTCAGTGAGGAATAAAACACTAGTGCTGTTATAAGACGAAATCGGCAGCAAGGTGGTGTGATGTAACCGGATGATATGTTGCGTTTTTCATTTTTATAAATATTAGAGTCCACAAGTTGTTGTTGTTTATTTTTAATTTTTACACTAAACAACTCAGTATGTTCGTGCGTCGAATGATTTAAGCCCATGAAACTATAACTAACTATAAGTGTCCCTGTAGCTCCAAGAAGAAAACCGAAGACGCAATGTCTTATCAATGGCTGATCCGTTATATGTTGGGTCATGTAAAACAGTTGTGTATGGAGTACGAGACCCGTCGTTTCAAGTCACATTCTACAGAATAGGATTGGGCTATGGCCAATAGAGTGCAAATCCAATATGAAATGTATAAAAAAATAAAATTTCATTAAAAATCAGTTGATAAACCTTTATCTTCCTGATCCTTCAGCAGTATTGGGGAAAAACGTTTAAATTCCAAACATTGTTTTAAAACACTGGTAATGAACGCTATCCATTAGGGATGGGGATCACTAAGGACCAGCCAATACAACATCATCATGAACCCTAGACGCCAATTCGATTCGTATCGAGTGTCACTTTCATTTTCTAAATATCCTGATTCTATATATTTAAAAATATATATATCAATTTTAATTTTAAGTCATGATTGTGTGTCCTGGTGAGCTGCGATCACGATCGCGCAGGCGTGTGTATCACGGACACAGCCTGGCTCACGAAACGCCACACTGGGAGGCGAGGGAAACAAAAACCCACTTTCACACTCGGTTGAGTATTCACACTCGCCCCAGGTGCATTTTGTCACTCACTCCTCATCATGCACTCCTGTAAGTGTTAGATTGTAGGTTTTTGGCTGCTCTTGGGCTTTTTTTTTTTTTTTTCTTTTTTTTTTAAAATCTCTGTGTGAAGGAAATGGCTCTAACACATCCACCATCTCCGTTTCCCTTTTTGCCTTTCTTTCGTCCGCAGTCCAAAGCCAGAACCTGGTGACAGACAACATCTCGGTGGTGGAGGGGGAGACGGCCACTATCAGCTGTCGAGTCAAAAATAATGATGACTCCGTCATCCAGCTCCTGAACCCCAACAGACAGACCATCTTCTTTAGAGATGTCAGACGTAAGTAGAAACACTCTCTCAGCCACACCAAAAAAACACACACACACGGCACACACTTTCTCTTTCTAGTCTGGCATATCTCTCTAAGAGATGGGTTCCATTTCCACGAGGAGGGCTCTGAGAGCATCAGACTAATTCAGTATGTTTTCGAGGACAGCTGATAGAGCGTCACAGCTGTGTGCCAAGGGCACGTTGTTCTCCGTGGCCTGCCTTGATCCTCCGTGATCTGGCTCAGAACTCTCCGGCACTCGGCGCAGCTGCGCTCGTTTCATCAGAGCCGATGCCGCCGCGCCATCTCCTTCAACTCTGAGCGAAATTAGCCTGAGCCTCGGTGATGGTTTTCCTTCAAAGATTTGAAATAAGAAGCATATTAAAGTAGCATGAAATCCAGCCAGGCTCAATCTGGCATTCACTCTGCAGTGTTTTTTATTTATTTTTATTTTTTTCAAGGATAATGCTTACTTCTTTCCCCTCATCCTCACATAGATGAATGCTTCTAGTCTACAGTCTCGTAAGTGCAGCCTGCTTTTTTTTTTTTTTTTTACTTTTTTTATATGAGATCTGCCCATTTCTTTTTTAAACGCACGTCTCTGTAATGATCCCTCCACTCGTGGAGGTGGTGCCAGACTCATTGTACCCACGTTCCAGCTCGGTCTGTGAGCGAAGAGAAGAAGGAGAGGCTAATAATCACACCCTCACTCAGTAAATTCTTCATGTGGATCGCACGTCTGTTCGGCTGTCAGTTCGTCTCCGGGCTCCGAATCATTAGAGGATCTCTGAATCCATGCCGCGCGGCGCCGAGAAGGCCGTCATTATTGCTCGACGCCTTAATAAAAGTTTGATGGGCTCCTCTCCAAATCGCCATGACCGGTAATCAAAATTGATTGCTGCCATTTAGAAGGAACGGCATGTCTCCCCAAGGCCTGGAGGATTAAACCTGCGAAAACAATACAAATGAGATGCGGAAGAAAAGCAGCCTGAGGAAAATGAGAGCGGGGGAGAAAGGGGGGAGTGAGCAAGAGAAGGGGCAAGAAAAAAAAATAAGGGGTCGAAGGGAAGAGGAGAGTGAAGGAGGGAAAGGGGTCAAGGGAGAGTTGGAAGAGAGGGCAAGGGAATGTGGGAAAAAGGGTGAGAGAATGACAGAGAAGTGAAGGAGAAGGGTCAGGAGAGTGAGAGGGAAAGGGTCAGGGGAGAGTTGGACAGCATGCTATGAGAGTGTGAGAAAGAGAGCGAGAGAAGGGATGAGAGAGGGTAAAAGAGTGTGAGAGAGAAAGGATGAGTGTGTAAGAGGTGCTTGGGAGAGAGAAAGGGGGGGATAAGAGTATAAGCAGACAACAAAAAGTTAGAGAGAGAGAACAGGCAAGAGACATGAGAAGTAAATCCGAGAGAATGAGCGAGAAGAGGCGAGAGATAATTCGACGATCCCTCGAACAGGAGACAAGAAAACCCGTAAAAGACCAAGAAAAAAAGGGGCGAGAGGGAAGGGTTGAGAGACATAGCGATGCAGGTGAGAGGCTGGCCGGAAGTGGGACAAGAGACAGCAAGAGAGAACGGGATGAGAAAGAAGAAGCGAGAAACTTCGAGAGAGAATGAAGTGAGAGAAAAGGGGTGAGAGACAGTAAGAGAGAACGAGGTGAGAGAATAGAGGCGACAGGAACAGAGAAAGAATCGAGCGAGAGAAAAGAGGTGAGATACAATGAGCAGTTTATTTAGACTGGTATATGCTCTTTATTCTCTACAGTGGTAAAGAAGACTTTAGACATTTTTCATTTTTTTAAATGATATACAATACATTTCCTAATGTATTTACATTTATTATTAATAATGTAAAAGATTTTTTTTTTATCTTTACCCGACATCTTTTTTTAAGTCTTGGTTTGAGAGCGAGAGAGAGAGATACAGTGAAAGAGAATTTTAGTTCTACATACAGAGTAGGAGATCACAGTTTAAAAATTGAAAGAGGAAGACAACGACACCTATAAATCTCTAGAACAGAGATTGTGTAAACACTGTGAGCTACAGGAAGTAGAAATCGAGACACACTTCAGTGTGATCTGTCCAAAATACCATCAGATCTGACTGGAATATTTCCATAAATTCACAGTCAAAATCACAATCTTCTCCTCTCTGAGCACTGAGTAGAAACCAAGATGTGTTTTAGGAGAACAAGATGGAAGTGCTCGGCTGGAAGACACTTTTATATCCACTCTGTAGCATGGGATAAACACTAATCACTTCCGGTGTAATTCAGTGTAATCTGATCCAATCCTAACACTATCTATGCTATGTAATTTCAATTAATTAATCCATATGTCTTTTGATAATACACCTGCTAGTGTCTGTTCATGTTATTGTTGTTTATTATTAGTAGGTGTGCCTGATGGTATTCACAAAACATACACTGTATGCACACACCCCCACAAAACATACACTGTATGCACAAAAGTATTTAGCCAAACCTGCAGTGGCATTGTATCTAAATACATATACTTCAATATATTTACTCATACCTAATTTTTCCAGCTATAACAGCTTCCACTCTTCTTGGGAGGCTGTCCACAAGAGTGTTTCTGTGGGAATTCGTGCCCGTTCATTCTGTAGAGCATTTCTGAGGTCAGGCAATGATGTCAGATGAGAAGGCCTGGCTCGCAATCTCCATTCCAGTTCATCCCAGAGGTGCAGTCAGGGCTCGATGTTAGGGCCAGTCAAGTTCTTCCGCACCGAATTCATCAACTTTATAGTCTGTACTTTGTGCACTTGGGGTACAGTCATGTTGGAATAGAAACATGCCTTCCCCAAAATAGGGCAAGGGCGATTGTACAAGATGTCTTGGTATCCCGCAGCATTGAGATTGCCCTTCACTTGGGATAAGCGGCCTGATTGAAACACCTGAATTCAAGTATCAACAGGTTTGGCCAAATACTTTTATCCATACTATAAACTTTCACCAGGTCTCCCAAGCAAAATGGAAAGAAAAAGAAAAAAACCTGGAAAAAAATAAACCTTTTGTGAGTTATGAGGATCTGTTTGGTGGTAACTGTGCCAAACCACTTTGCTCCACTATTTCTTAGCGCTCTCGTTTTTATTTGGTCCGATCGGAGCATGAAAGGCTCGAAAAACTTTTGATTTTGACCACTGGGTTGGTCAAAATCATGTCGATCCAAAATAATTCACACCTTTGAAAATAGCCCTGAATTCTGCAAAAAAATTACTTCATAGACTATAATGGGGATTTGTAGAGTGGACAGACACTGAAAAAAAAACACTTTGGAAAAACTGCCATCCTGAGCCAAATTTTTGAAAAACACACATGAAATTTGACATCCACTCTGGCACCTATTGGTTCCTCTGTATTAAGTAAAAGTATTACAGAGTGCCAGTGCCTTTGACGTTTATGCTGGATACATTCTCTGTGCCTGTGAGTTTTGTGTAAAGGGGAGGAGCATCTGCAGCAAGCAACGCCCACTAGACTCACTTCCTGATATCACAGTCATATCTTTGTAAACATAATGCCTAGAAACTTAGCATTTACGCTAATTACATTTCACAATTTCTCTTGGAACTGTATTTAGTTGTTATATATTTTTTTGTTACTCATGTTTTATTCTTTATACTTTGTTAATGCTAGCCTGTGTACATTGCATGCTATTTAAATTCGCTATGTCTTTGTTGTTAATATTTAACAGTCATGACAATAAGGCACTCTTTAACCCTTTGAGAAAGGGTGAGGGAGAGAATGGAGTGAGAGATGGGGTTGGGAAGGAAGAGTGAGAGATTGAGAGAAGGGGTGAGGGAGATTGAGGGAGATGCGCGTATAAGAGATCACCTCAGCAACTATCAGCTATTTCCTCACAAAGCAAGTTGCTCTCGTTTCTCGCTCTCTCTGGGAATTCCTTTCTTCGCCATTGTGTTTACAGCCAGCATCATTTCAGTTGCAGGCCTCGCCTCAGCTAGATGGATTGCGGAAAAAATGTGAACTAACACAGTGTTTTTTTCTTTCTTTCTTTCTTTCTTTTCCCGTTGTTTCATCAGCACACACACTTCTGCTTTCTGATAACACAAACACGAGCTCTATGTGTGTGTGTGTGTGTGTGTGTGTGTGTGTGTGTGTGTGTGTGTGTGTGTGTGTGTATGTGCGCATGTGTCTTTAGGCTACATAAAGTTATGAATGGAAATGATTGAAGAATAAATACAATCAGATTGACCACAGCAAATTAAGGAGAAAGCATTAGCTCAGAAAGGCCATTATTTTGGAAGAGATTCAAATTGAGGTTGTTTGCAGCTGCTTTGTTTAGAAAACGACTCCAGGCTTTTTTTTTTTTTTTTAAGAAAGGTTAATAGCGGACAATCAGAAGAACGAGCAGAAAAAAATATTTTAAGCTGATTATTTTCCTCATCGTTTTAGTCTTGCAATGAAGAATGTTATGATTACTATATTAGTTATTAGTTATGACAATTAAAAATTTTTGAAAAAATTGGGGTTAGTTGCACCAGCAGTTGCATGGAGTTTGCATGTTCTCCCCGTGCTTGGTGGGTTTCCTCCGGGTACTCCGGTTTCCTCCCACAGTCCAA
>JAOTQY010000018.1:12628410-12646128 GCA_026413445.1 Dolichallabes microphthalmus | reverse complement strand
CTCAATATCAACTGTTCAAAGGAGATTAATGCATTTTTTGGACGCCTTCAGCATTCCTTTACAATGTAGAAAGAAATCAACTTCAGGAACCATCATGGAGTTAGAAAGTGACCACAAACTTTTGAACGGTAGTGTATGTCATAGAAAAGCTTTTCCAGAAGTATTAAGTATGCACTAAATGGAATGATTTACTCTGTACTCTGTTATACATTGAAGCCACTCTATTTATAATTTTGTTGTTTCCCTGCTACGGTGACACAGGAGACACTTGAAAACTACGCTTTTGGGCTATTTCAGGAGAAAGGATGCTTTATGTGAAAGACATGCACATTTAGTTCTGGTAACGATGACTCTGACTTTTGTGCGAACTCTATTTGAACTTTATCTCGTGAATTTACAAACCTGAATACAAATAAGAAGGCAGGACCCTGGTCTCTTTGGTTGGCGTAAACAGTGAAGGAGCTGCTTATTATTAAGTGTTTATAAGTGGTACACTATTTGTCTTGCCGTTTCCTTCTTCTTGCTTGGTGCACATATAAATGCACATCTCTCTCTCTCTCTCTCTCTCTCTCTCTCTCTCTCTCTCTCTCTGGTAGGATTTGCTTGTTAACCATTTTGGCCCTTCTAGGTATTTACAGGTTTAAGTGAAACTGTGTAAATATCAGCAGAATTTTCTGTTTTCGTAATTTCAGTAGGCTGGAATGATTCCAAAATACGCAAGAGTAAAGTGATTCTGCTTGTCCGAGATTGCTGCTCCATAACATCACCATGCAGCTTTCAGTCATTTTTTATAGACTACAAAAAGTGATGCAGTGCCGTAAATCACATTTCAACAGCCAGTATCATTGTAGTTTCAGTGCAAACCTGAAAAAACTATCACGAGACACTAAACATATCTTGTCTGTTTAGCCAAATTTGAGGTTAGTGGTGTGTAATCGTGCTAATTTGGGTTTTTCTGGAACTCAGAAATAAATGCCTTGTCAGGGAAGGGAGAGATCTGCTCGCTTGCTTGTTCTTTATTTCTCCCACTAATTTTAATAATGGTGTTGTCTGCATTTTTCTCTGCACATACATATTAGATCAGACCAAGCGCTGAGTGAGTCCCAAAGAATTAAGCAGGCCTCCACGCTTCAGTAATAAAGCACTGACACTATCTCATGCTGCTTGCCTCCAGTGGCCTCATTTTTCTATGCTACCGGTGGGAGATACACTGGTGGAAATGTGTCAACTGGTGAAACTTCTTTTTTTCTTCTCATTTTCCTTAAGACAAGAAGATGCCCCTGCAATTTGATACATTTGCATTCTATGACCGAGTGTCTTCACGGATGATCCGAGTAGTTCCAAAATCATTTGTACAGCAGTTACATGGTGCTCAGGTGTTCAGGCACAATTCGATTATATTTTAATATATTATCTTTCAATAGGGTTTCTCTTAGGGGTCATTTTTACATACTAAACTTCCATTCTCTCTCTAACCAGGAGGAACTCTGTTTAAAGTTTGACAACTCCTGTAGACTATCAGTCCAAAACAGTGTCCTTTATAGGGCAGGCTCAGTTTCTAAAGGTGAAAGAGACATAATCTGTTTAAGGGTTCATTGAGTTATCTGTTCTTTTCCCTTATACATATACCCATTAAAAAACATTAACATTAAAACAATCTAGGTTTTGGCTATGACCCCTCGGGGTGTCGCTCCTCATGGCCTGGTGTCTGGCACCAGGATTTGGCATCAGATCCTTTGGGTGCTATGGGATGCAGGGTGGATCCCCCATGGATCGGATTTGTTTGTCCAGCGGATTCCACTGGTGCTTTATTGGATTGTTATCTGGGGAGTTTGGAAGCCAGGTTGGTGGTCTTGGGTTCTTTGCCTGCCTGTGTGAGGGGGCTATGGTGCACTGGGTGTTCTGGTACCTTTCTATCAAGGCCTGCATTAACTTTTTTTTGGTTGATTTGTGCTGTATTGGCTTTTCTGTGGGATCCGCTCCATCAGACTGGACCTTGACGGACTGGTCTTTGGGCTCCGTGGGAATAGGTACCCATGATCCTATTTCCAGGTTACTGATATATAAACGATAATCAATGTAAAAAGGTTAAAGATATGTGGTTCTATTTTTTTTGCTGATTGTTGTAGGCTACTCTTAGGAACCTTACAATATGCTCTATTTTCAATTCCCTAAAAAATAGGGCTCTTCTAAAGGTGTTTTTAAGGTTATTCTGGTTGCAAGGAAAGCAATCGTTTAGTATTAGGATTTACTTAGGATCCTTAAAGAGACCGGTGGTAGACTTTTTAATTTTGCATTACATTTTTGTTCATTGAGTCATCTGTTCTTTTTCCTCTAATATAGAAATAGTTGTTGTTGTTGTTGTTGTCGATCTTTTCGGGTGCTGCCGGGAAGGGGTCGCCACAGCGGAATATCCACTCCACACAACAACTTGACACGGGTTTTACGCCAGATGCCCTTCCTGACGCAACCCTCCCATTTTA
Organism: Dolichallabes microphthalmus; assembly: GCA_026413445.1. Taxonomy (NCBI): domain Eukaryota; kingdom Metazoa; phylum Chordata; class Actinopteri; order Siluriformes; family Clariidae; genus Dolichallabes; species Dolichallabes microphthalmus. The sequence continues at coordinate 12,643,645 of JAOTQY010000018.1, read as the reverse complement.
TCCGGGCTTGGGACCGGCACTCCATCCAGTGGCTGGGGGGTTTGGGCACTGGCTGGGAATCGAACCCGGGTCTTCCGCATGGCAGGCGAAACACCTACCACTGAGCCACCAATATAGTGAGCCACCCTCTAATATAGAAATAGTATAGCTTTTATATTATTAAAAAAGTAATTTGTAAAGACTTTGTAAAGTAAAAGAGTTCTCTTTACTCGTTATATGCCCTCTGTTCCCTAAACAAATAGGATTCCCCATAGTGGAACTTTGGTTCCTAAAAAGGTTCTTGTTACTGCATCTAAAAGGGATCACTATACCTTTCCTACTGAATTCCCTAAAGAATGTGGTTCCTCTTAGGGGGTCTTCATTTTTTTAAGAGGGTTTTCTTACTGTTAATGCAAGGAAAGCACTGTTTTATGGTTTATACTTAGAACCTTTAAGGGTTTCTCCAGAGACAATAGTAGGTAGATTTTTCTTAGATTGCATTCTCACAAAAATACCATTACTGTCCAAAAGTTTGGTAAACACAGGGTTTTTTTTTCCCATGTCACCCAACTGTGTTTTTCTCGCTGTTGCTGATTTTTTCTCCAGAGATTTGTTTGTTTTCATCGCATGCCAAGACAGGGCTAGCACTTCCTACTACACTGTCCATAGAGCATTGACTGCAAATCAGTGCTTGTGCCTGACCTTTCTCTGGCACAGACAAGCCCAGATCATCATACTGGCAACTGCCCTTTGGCTCGACTCAGCTTAAAGCAGGAAAAATGAACCCATTCCCTCCATGGAGTTTAAACACTACTTATTCTCTCTGAATTCTGGCTCCTGCAGCAGTAAAATAATCAGCTAGAAAAAAATCTATGAGTGTGGGCAGCATCAGTGGAGAGTTTATTTACAGAATTGTAAAATGCATGGCTCTGGAAATTAAATAAGTCCAGAAATATTGATAGCTGTGCCTTGCAACACTTTCACTCTGTTGCTCGTCAGCACCTTTGTACCCTCCCTTGGCTTGAGGGACATGAAGTTTGGCAACTTGAGGGAAATGCCAGTGGTGCTGAAGGGAGCGCCGGCAAATGGTTGTGTTATTGAAATGAGACTGACCTTTACATTTGGTACCCTCCAGTCATGGTTTGCGAGCTGATCCAAAAGCGAGCGCTCTTAGCCTGTCTCTCCACCTGAACACCTAGGAGAGGAATGCTTCTCAGAGGAAATGATACAGGGGCGCCTTCAAAGCTAGAAGCGTTCGCTCTGTGCCTTTCATGCAAAGAGCTTAAAGATAAGAGAGCGAGAGGAACGAGAAGCATCTCCACTGCACTGCTGGAGACAAACAGGTGAATTTCTGCTTTAACTAGAGCTTCAGAGCAGAACACAGCATGTAATTTGGACAGATGGACAGCAAGCAACAGATGACTTTCTTTTTTAAACCCACAAAGGTCATAATGGAAAAAAATACTTTGACCAAAAGACCTGACATATTTCATGATGGAAGAGAGCTTTGGGCTGTTATATGAAAATAATCAGTGCCTCTGAGTGATTATTTTTCAAAAACAGCACCTAAACTAAACCTAAATTTCACTTATACCACAGCAGTCTGCAAGAAGTTACAATTCATTCACTTATCTTCTATGAGCCAGGTGCTTATCCCAGGAAACTACAGGCACATGTTTAATCCATCGCAGGATACACACACACACACCACACACTCGCTTCCTCACTACGGCCAATTTGGGAACACCGATTAGCCTAATTTTCATGTCTTTGGACAGTGTGAGGAAACCAGAGGACCCAGAGGAAACCCAACAATCACAAGGAGAACATGCAAATTCCACCCACACAGAACCAATTTGGGAATCGAACCATCTACAGTACCTTGGAGGTGCGAGGACACGTTGCAAACCCCTAAGCCACCGTTCTTTCGAAGTTACGGTTTTAAGTTAATAATAATTGGCACATCAAGCATTTTTCTATTTATACTTCCATTTAATGTCAATGCACTTTTTAAGCGTCTGTCTAAGAATGTTATCGGATATAGCAGCCAAACAGTTGTTCCATCAGCTGTATCTCTTTCTTTCTCTGAACACTGTTACTGTTATAAAGCAATGGCATTAGAGACCCCTTTACCATTTAAAGAATTCAATATTTTTTCATTTTTTAAAGATGAACATATGAAAGTGGAGTAGCTGTAGTCCCTTCAATCACTATAACAATTATAACCTACTAGAACAAATGCATTAGTATAAAATTGTGATTTGAATTACAGATGAAGCTATTGCCAGACTTGCAGTTTTAGAAAATTAATCAACACCCTTTAACCAATCATATTTCAAAGGTCAACTACTCAGTCTTTTAAGTCTCTTTATATTTCTGCGTGTGTGGGACAGTGTGAACGAACCATGTAACCTAACTGACAGTACTGTCCACAGTGCTGTTAAACGTAATGAAACATGCAGTCTTTCCAACAAGTCTTTGTTGACTTTGGCAGAGATGTAACTTTCACGTCATACACTACTGATCTGTTCTATCATACACCATTTGATCTGTTAAGACCTCCAGATTTCCCAGCTTGTGTCAACACACAAGCTGGAGCTAAATTCTTTCTATTTGGGTGTTGCTCAACAATACCACTCTGTGTCTCCATGCTAATTCGCAGTGCATGCTGTGAAATCTGGCCAATTTACATTATTAACCTGCTGTTACAAATACGAGAATTCTTTCCAAGGAACGCATTGCTTCGCGCACATGAAATGCCCCATAATTGTATCAATGTCATTACAGTTTTCACATTGTAATCTACCACTGTGTTGGCTGTGCATGCAGCTGGGCGCACAGGCATGGCACTTAAAGCTCCATTATGGAGCGAATATTAGATTTGAAGCCCTTGGAGAAACTGTAGGTCTGGAAGCAGGCCAGCCTGTGGAATGCAGGACAGGTCAGCCATTACAAGAGGCCAAGATCCAAGCGCTATGCCACCCAGTCTATGTGGCTGTATCCATTATTTTCACTGTAAATGTGGTCTCCATAACACTAACACCTCCACCAGCTGAAATGAATAACGCTGGTATAATTATCAATTATATGCAAGTAAACTGGCGACAGGATCTTGGGCACCCAGGACCCTTGAATGAATGCTGGCCACATCAGAATGGTATCAAAACCACATTGGGCAAAGAGTTCAGGTTGTTGACCAGGCCTCCAAATTACTTAGATCCCAATTTGATTGAGCATCCATGGGATGCTCTGGTTAAACAAGCCTGATCCACAGAGGCGCCACCCCGCAACCCGACAACACCCAAAGCATGCTAATGTCCCGGGTTCCAGGCAAAACATCACACACCCAGGACTCTCATGAAGCTACACCCCAATGGTCCAGATGCCCTGGCAGCACAAGATCAATGCTGTCCATGTCAAGAGATTTGGTATATTTTTTAAGTCTATAATGCATCGAACCACCAACAACCCACTATAATTCATCTACAATTTAAAGGTGTACACAAATCTACAAAACTTTTACTGGTGTAAAAGTAGAGATTCCCCAGGGCAAATATTACTCAAGAAAAAGTAGAAGCACTTCATTTACTTGTGCACCTGAATAAAAGTACAGAACTACTCACCTTGAAATTTACTTAAGTGTCAGACGTACGGGAAACCTGTATAAGCACGTCATAGTAAAACATCTCTCTCTTGCTTTCTTTTCTTCCAGACTGTGAACGTGCTGTTTTCGTCGCTGTCTGCAACCGGCCCCTCTTCTGATTTCAAACACCTGTTAGGTTATTAGGCGCGTCTCGAAGGAAAAGCAAGTCATGTAATTATGCTTAATAGTCAGCAGGTGGTAAAATTCCCACTTCAGGTACTACCCATCAGTGGCGTTAGGTAGCTTGCAAAAGTTTAGTTAAGTAAAGGTACAGGTATATTTGCGGTACTTTTGCGCGGAATAATCGTAAAAAGTATCCTCTAATAAAACTACTCAAGTGAAGTCCAAAGTACGTGTGCTATGTTACCTCCCACCATTTCAAAATTTCTCAAGCTCCTGATGAATCCCTAAAACTTTGTGATCTCCAAATCAAACCGAATTGGCTAATGTTACTTTAAATGTCGATGTACTCACAATATACAGATGTACTATATATGTACTATACATGAACACAATGTTTTGAGTCTGCTAGGTAGCTAGCACTTCATTCTTTGGGAATCTTTTCTTCATCATCCAATACAGCCAGTGTCGCCATGTGAGTCTAAGAGAGCAAAATTGGATGTGATATCTGGTTGGGGGAAATGGAATACTTTCTCTCCTCCATTAATCACAGAGACACTTGTCTATCTTGGAGCTCTGAGACCTAATATAAGTGAAAGAGGGCAGATAGTGCTTGACTCTGGGTGTGTTACCTTGCCCTCTGATGCAATACATGGAGCAGTATGAGCAACTGTTCATAAAGATGCTGCCATCATATCTCTTGAAGGAAATATGAGTTATTCTCAGTGTCCCCAGTTTGTACCTGTGATCCTATAGACGTGAGCTGTTCCGTGGGAATTGGCCAAAACCAGATTAGGGAAATAATCATGTACTTTAAAAAAAAAAATTAGAAAAAATATAATTAGAAAAATTCAATAAACTACATTGTGAAATACTGTAGTTCATCAAATATAACAATGTGAAGAAGGATATTTATGGACATTATTTTTCAGTTAAAGTTTTACCTGACTCCTTTAAAAAAAACTCCTTAAGGACCACAAACCTGTTATATATTACAGTTATTCTAATATTATCTCATTAAATAGGCTTACGAATGGAACTTTATTCAAAGGTAAACTTTGCGTTCCTTTTTTCAGATTCTCCCATGATTAGTTCACTTGGTGTACAAGGTCATGTTCAAGTTCAGATTTATTCTTCATATGGTTTAAAACAAAAAAAAAACCTCTCCATTGGTTTTTCACTGGCTTCAGCCATTCTGCCGAGATGGTGGTAGTGAGTATATCCCTGCGGTTGCATGGCCGACTCATGGATTTAAGGGCTTAGTCGGGTTTCAGTGAAGCGCAGCACATTGCAGTATCTGACCTCTCATTGCGAGTATATGTGATAAAGTAGCTCGTCCATCTTATTGTCCATCTTATTGTCCATTAACTGAATGTTAGACAGCAGAGTGCTAGGGAGTGCGGAGACGGTCTTAATCTTAATCTTGCCAGCACTCCAGTGCACTCTTCCCTGTTTTCTGTAACATTGCCATCGGCAGCATGGTGTCAGGAATATGATTTTTCTTTTTTGAGGGGATAGATGTTGAAATGATGGACCTTATGTGGAGAACGCTTTAGGTCTCATGCACAATCTTAGCCAGAGTGTTTTGGATGCAAAGTAAAAGACAAAACATGATTGCAAACAGAAGTATGGGATGCTGCCATGCTTCAGCACCATTACACAGCCAGGAGGTATCTACTGTAATATTAAAATATCCCAATTGGAGCAGTTATTAATTGTTGGGAATTAGGGCATTGGTTGCAAAGTGGAAGGTTTCTCACTTACCATGAAGTAGGACTGGGTTCAATTCTCAGCCAATGCCCAAACCTCAGCCACTGGATGCAGTGCTGGTCCCAAGCCTGGATAAAATGGGAGGGTTGTGAAAAGAAGGGCGTCAAGTGTAAAGCCTCTGGCAAGTGTGTGCGGATTGGATGGTCTGCTGTGGCGACCTCTTGACAGGAGCATCTGAAAGTCTAACAACAACTAATCGTTGAGATAGTTAAGAAGTCAGATAACCATTGAAGAAGTCTTTCTTTTACAATAGAGTAGGTTTGGATTTATTTACAAACCTATTTGTTTGTTCTTTTGTCACGTGACTCTCATAGGCGCTATGTCTATGAGAGCCATGAGACAAAAGAACGAACGATTTGGACCAGAAGACTTGTAGACGTTATGTCTATGAGAGGCACGTGACAAAAGAATGAACGAGTAGGTACCCTTAGGCATCCTGTTTAGTGTGCAGATTGCCTTGAATTTTGATGATTTGTTCAGCGTGTACAGTAGCTCTCAGGTTAATATGCATGGAGAAGTAAGCAGCATAACCAATCTCGCCAAATGTTCTTTTTCAAGTGGCTCCCAACAACAATTTTCAGCCAAGAGCAAAATTCAAGAAGGAGCAAAATTCCATGCTCTTGCATTGTAGAACGTCAAGAAATGTAGCTGGAAGTGGTTGGAGAAGGTGAGAAAACCATTCCAGGAGTAAAAAAGCGAGAACAATTGAATGCAAAGAGTGTGCAAAGCTTTGTTTGCGGGGTCAAAAATACAGCATATTTATATTATAATATATTTGTTCTCTTTATTGGGTGGCACAGAGGTATGGTTGTTGGCACTGTCGCCTTGCACCTCTAGGGTCCAGGTTCGATTCCCGGTTCAAGTCTGTGTGCATTGAGTATGAATGTTCTCTTTGTGCTTAGTGGGTTTACTCCGGTTTCCTCCTACAGTCCAAAGACAAGCAGATTAGGCTAATTGGTGTTCCCAAATTGCCTGTGAATGACAAGCGTGTGTATGTGTGTGCCCTGCAATGGATTGGCACCCAATCCAGAGTGTACCCCACCTCGTGCCCTAGTGTCTCCTGGTCCCCCACAACCTTGTATAGGATAAAGCGGTATAGACAATGATGTTTCTTTAATGGATTACTATATAGTATTTAATATAAAGTGTCCACTCTTTGGATTGATGTGCAGGAACAGACACACTAATGATGTTGTGGTTGTTATTATTATTTTGTTAATGTATATTATTATTCTAGACCCCAGTTCTCAGCTGGGTAGCTTTTACTTGGTCCCTGGCTAACTACTGTTTACTGGGTCTTTTGCTGCTTAATGAAAGGCCTGGAACACTTTCTTCTTTTACTCTTTTCCTTATGTCCTCTCTCCATGCTCTCGTTAACACCCTGTGTAAACACAGAGGTTGCTTTTTCCTTTTACCTCCTCAAGTTCTCTGCATGTAAGCACCACCTGCTGAAACAGATCGGTAGGGTGGTCTTATTAGCGTTTATCTTCAATAAAACACATTTACACGTAGCAGCGCCATAGTAGGCGAACTAAGTCAAACAGCGCCTTTATTAGTATTGTATGTAAGCCGGCTAATTTGAGTTGCGCCCGAGAAGTTTGGCAGAAGGATACCTGTGTATTCCACACCGGTCGATGGATTAAGCAGACTGAAACAGTCTTTGATGGCTGAATGAAATGTTATTCATCGCTCATGCGGTGAATGACCATTCTGCATGACTGTCCCCCAGTCGTATTCATGGCCTCATATCCATAATGTCATTGTGCGAGTGTGTATCAGTGCATGTCAAACGTCATTGTGAATGTCAGTGCTTCTGTAGCCTGGTACAGAAGCAGCAGGAGGCCTAATCCCAGCAGAATTGTGGGGAAAAGCAAGCCAGGCGAGGGAAGGATGCGCGTTTCATGCTGAAAGCACTGACCATGACAGAAGCCTGGCTGATGCAAGGCCTGCATTGGCCACAGACTCTAATGGATCAGGAAGATCAGGACAGTAGTGAGGGAGCATTAAGGTCAACATTGTGTGTACTAGGTTATGGTGTGTTATTGCAACCTAGGCGGGCATCCTGTCGGTGGCCAAAATTGCATTCGTCACTTCTCTTGTTGTTATATCCACCATGGCAGCCGAAGAAGGTTTCGAAATCAGGTGTTAAGCTGTAAATAAAACCCACCTGAGGAATTCTCGGCTAGAGATGGAAATGAAATAAGTCTATCGAACGTATGGCTGTTTCAAGATTTACATTTTTCTTCTCGGCAGATAAACCAGAAGTGAAGATTGTCGTGGGGTTTCCTCAAGGACTGACCAGAGAGGGGGAAAACCTGGAGCTGATGTGCAAGACCAAAGGCAAACCAGAGTGAGAGGGTTTTCATTCTTTTCCAATATCCATAAATCCCTTTGACGTACTATAAATGTCAAGGTAGAGTTATTGTTTTCCCATATATTGGAACGATATTGAGTAAATGATGAATGAAAAGTAAGAAGTAAAACATGCTCTAATATGAAAATAAACAATCATGGGGTGGTTTTATATAATTTCAATTGAAGCATAATTATGATGATCAGCATTCCCTCCGTGGTTTATTACTGTACACGTATACCACAGCAATCTGATTTGAAGTTATAAAGACTAAAGCCCGATTCGGACGCGACTAGTTTTACAGGGGGTCGTTAGAGAAATTTCTGTTTCACAGAAGTATTTTGTGATTTTAATCCCGTCCGAATCTGCCATGTCTGTATTTCTCTCACACGACCTCTGTAAAAATTCCAGAGCAAATTACCTACTGTTTTTCTGCAAACTCTGCGGTCCTTTGAAAATTCTAATCCCATCCGAATGCGGATGCCTGTGATTGCCGAAAATGTTTTTTTCCAAAAGGTGTTTTCTTTTGTATTTTGGTCAACGTGACCTACCGCTACCGTACTATCACTAGCGCGCCGGTATTCAAGCTTGCGCACCAATAATGGATGTAGATGTGGACATGTGGTCTTGTGCAACGCCCACATGTGAAACACAGACACTTCTACCTCCGTAATAAACACGGAGATGTTAGTCCCGTCCGAATGCAGACATGAAATGACAGACGTCGTCTGAAAGAAATTCTAACTCAAATGTCGTTTGGAAAACTAGTCCCGTCCGAATAGTGCTTAATTTGCACCATGATATAGTATATATTCCACTTAGATTAGAGAATTCCACAGTGCTTAATGTTGTTCGTAGGCCCAGTGTTAAAAAGCAGCATCTCCACCATCTTTAGCAGGATGGAATTAATACATCCTTTCCATCAGACATCGTATCATGTGCTGTGTGAATGCTAAAGCAGAAACGCAGGCCGGAGCAGACTGCACATGTTGCGTCTGGTAATTGTATGGTAATCAGTCCTCAGGAGCCCAGGCTCTGAGCCTAAGTGCGATTTGCATGTGCATACTGAAGAGCCAAATGATGTCATCAATCACACACTGTGTTTCTTGCTTTCGTGCCATCAAACCCTGCGCCATCAAACATTACCTCACACATAGAAGCATCTATAGTGTCTAATTGAATAACCTGTGGATGACAAGACAATTGGGCAAATGTGTGCAAACACAATGAGAGGTAATTCATATGCGACTCCCTCTCCCACCCCCCCAGCACCTCCTTTCCCCCCAAACTCTTTATTGTGCAGGAAGCTAGAGTTCCTCACGCATTCATTTAATAAGCACGAGAATACAATCAATACAGTGAGCCCGAAAATTAGAAGTCATTTTCATTAGATGCAGGAGAAGGGGCTGCAATCATTACTGTCATATAACGTTGGGCTTGGTGCTCAGGGGCCATTTGTATTCTGCCTCCAACCCCAGGTTCTCTTCAGCCCCTCTACTGTGCCTCTCTCTCTCTCTCTCTCTCTCTCTCTCTCTCCTCTTTCAGTAAAATAAAGAACTTTTTTTCTAGGTCATTTCTCTTCTACCATCGCGAGATCCATGCCTGCATCTTTATTCCATGCGTGTATATACTGTATATTTATATTTAATCTCAGATTCAGAGTCTCCACACTAGGTTTTCTTTATGTTATTGCTATTTTTACAAAAGTTTCAGCTTTGATTAAAAAAAAAAAAAAAAAAAGACATATTGCTATATAAAAGAAAAAAACCCACAAAAGCATTCATACTTACTTATTCATTTTCTTTATTTCCTCTCAATGTTTCGGAAATGAAACATGACAACGAGAAGCCCCCTTCCTCAAAATAAATAAATAAATAAATAAAACTCTATGGAAATAACTAGGCTAGAGCACCAGCACTGAGCCTTGAGAGAGCTAAAGAGAGGCTTTTAGTGGCTTTGGCTCAGTCTGCCCATCATTGTGAAAATGGGGAAAGGCCGTTTCATGGCCTGTTTACAGTAGCTGTTAGGACAGAGAAACAAGACCGTTAGTGGCACTTAATGGCAATAGACAAGAGAAAAATATCAACCTTTGCTCTTTTTAGCCCTGCTTACAGCGATCCAGCTGACTTAAGTAGAGCATATTTTCCACCCAATTTCTTTTTAAAGTAACTTTGCTGTGTCCTCTTTCTCACCGTAGGCCTCAGCAGGTGAACTGGGTGAAGGTGGACGACGACGTGCCCTCTCACGCCGTCATCACCGGCTCGGACCTCTACATCGAGAACCTTAACAAGTCCTACAACGGCACTTACCGATGCGTGGCCTCGAACTCAGTGGGAGAATCCTACGACGATTACATCCTCTACGTGTACGGTGAGTTCACCAAGTGAAAGCAATCTTCAAGCTCCTTTCGCTCACCCTCGCTCGCGCCGAATACGAGATCAATAAGCTCGATCTCAACAACGCTTCCTTTTTCCTTAAGATATCACACCCCGATCCGAGCATTCCTCCTGAAAACCAGAACTCGTTCCTGATATCGTTTACAGCACTAAGCCTGCGGAGAAATGACTCGCGTCTGGTCTTAGATTGCAATAATCGACCTCTGTTTAAAAGGATTTGTGTTGTGCGGAGAGTCTTTAAGTGGTGAGCTATAGTAGTATTTACAATGCACAGCTGCGCGAGTAAAAAAAAAAAAAGAGAGAAAGAGGCGCACTCGTCGGAAACCATCTGCACGTCCTCATCGTTGACTGTGTTTATTCGGTTTCGCTGTATTTTTGTAATAAAGCGTTATGAGAAATCATTAAAGTAAGTGATGTAATAGATAAGTACTTACGGCAACTGTCTGTGGATTTCTTTTGACTTTTTTTAACTGCATTATTAGAAACGAGGACCAGACCTAAATGGAATTGAAATCCAAAATATGACAGTAAAAGTGTCTGGCTGTATCTTTTTTATTGTGCAGCATTGGTGCCGGTTCAACATGGAAGATGTGCCTGGGTGAACATTGTTTCTTCTTCTGTTCGGTTCATATTTGCTGCACGGAAATTACTGGCAAAAAAAAAAAAAAAGATTAGGAGTAAAATAACTGCCGCATATTTCACAGCAATTTGCCAACGATTGCAATGTTTTTCATTAATAATTGGCACTTTGTTCAGTCAGTCAGTCATTTGCCACCGTAAATATTGTAGAATTTTCACCGGAAGTTTTCACTTTTTAAATTATATATTATATATACTGTATATTTTAACGCTTTGACACTGGAGACTCCTTTTTATATTCTCCTGTTACACGAATGTCTCCTTACAGAATACAAAATATCAGTTATTATATGCATTTATTATATTCACTGTTAGTGTGTAATTTCCTGTAAATATAGCAACCAATGTAGCATAAATAAGGTCATTTATATAAACCTGCGATTTGTACTGCAGCCAGCACTATCGCTGTTATAGAAAACGAACAAGTTTAAAAAATAATGCCACTAGATTGAAACCCCATATCGTTAGGTTTAAAATGGGGGAAGAATTATTTGAAGCCTCCGCTGCGCCTCGATACGCTTAGCGGCCAGCTCTGACATCCTTGCCGGCCGGGAGAGACAGCAAACACACATAAATACACATACACACAGTAGGCTCGGTGGCGGTGTCTGATGTTCTCTGTTTATTAACAGCAAAGGAAGCATATTAGTGGGATGCCTTGTATCACGTATATGTGTTACATCAAAGAACAATAAGTTATTATCATGTTCAGAGGAGAAGAAAGACAGAGGAAGATGAGGGTTTATCCATCTGGATGAAGTCCATAGGAAGTATTGCCATATGCATAACGAATTGAGGAAGAACAACAAGAGAGGGGAAACCTGGGAAAGTTTAACAACGTCTTGGGGAAATGTACTGTACTGTAAGAAGACGAAAACTTGAAAAAATCAGCTAGTCGTGATGGTGCATATTGGAGCACTATTCTATGAGATTATTATAATTATTCATATTCATGCTTAACTAATCCTCATCAACCAGTCCTGGAAATCCCACCGTCAAGTACCGTCAGTTTCTCTTGGTGTGAAACCCAACCATGCAACTGCATCCTCCGGTACTGGACAGCTGCACTAGTGATCCATAGTTTAAATAATCCATGCAGTAAAATGGCCTTGCTTTAGTTCCCGAATGCTGCGACGTTTGCGTGGTAAACTCAGATATCCAGCTCCAGTAGGTGTGTTCCAAATCCTTTCCCTAGAACGCTGTGCGAAGCTGCCAGGCTTTTCGCACTTCTCCCCCACGAGAAGCTTGGCAGACATTGCAGGTGGAGAATTCACAAGCACCCAGCCTATAGAAGAGGACAGGGGGAGTTACACACACCACGCGCACCTCTCACCCAGACTGAGGTGAGATCAACAGCCTTATTAAAAGCAGCGTGGGCCTACGGAGTCCCGTCTGGCCGGGCTCTTGATGTCTTTGATGTCTGCCGCCACTTTTTAAAATGTCTACTGTAATTCACGAACATATCTTGTCCTAGTATTAGAATTGCAAATAGAGTGTGGAGCCTGGAAGCTGGGACCGGGCTGTCAGCGCTTAATCTTGCGTCATGTTGCTCTGACAACCCCGCACAGCCTCCCACCTGAACACAGTGTGTTAACAGAGCGCTCTGACACCCTCCAGTATTTTACAAGCGCCACACTTGCGCTCATAAAGACAGCCACCGATGACATCTGCACGCTTCATAGTCTTATAATTATTCTCCTTCGTTTTTTTTTTTTTTTAACGCAATGACATCTGCTTATTACAAACAGCCGTCCTGTCACTTTCCGGCGTGGTCTAAAAAGTCACCTCGAGTGTCTGAAATAGTCCGAAATTCCATTAAAGAATGGTGCAATTAGAGGCTTTTGAAACGCGAAGAGAGGGAAAGACTGTGACAGAATGGCTGTTTAGCAAGTTGTCAAGCTCATGGCACATTTTCACACATCCCGCACATGCATTAAATAGCATACCAGAACAGTAATTGTTGAACCATTGATGCATGATCTTCTAGAAACTATCTCCATAGTGGTTTAATACACTTTTCAAGGTTTTGTCATGGAAAAGTAAATGCGTTAAATATTCCATTAGAACCGCTCGTGTCAGTTGAAAACGAGAGCGCGAGAATGTCTTCTCTCTCTCTCTCAACTTTTTCCCCCTCGCTCTGCCGCTGCATTTAACAACATCAAGAATAACTTCACACGTTTATAATTGGAGAGCTCAGTAACCTTAACCTTAGAGCTCATTTCTGAATGACTGCTTGTCGAAAGGGACAAATCAGATGGACCAAGCCATCAGCTCTTGTGGCCTTTTCTTACGCTCCGCCAGAACATATGTATTGCAGCAGCCATGTCTTTGTAATGCAGCTATTGGAAGCTAAGTGATGAAGAACGCTCAGAAGAGGGCTGGCACTAAAGAGGTTATGGGCAGAAAAAACGACATTCCCTGAGACACATTTCCAGAGCTCCAGTGCAAGAAGAGCCTTGCAGGGGAATGAGAGGCAGCATACAGGGCTGTAACCAGTTTACGGCACACCGTTAACCTAATAGAGACTAGCTTTCGCCTCCACAGCCCCAGACCCTTTTTATTGCACCCTCCTCCTCCGCTTGTCACCCTCGCTCTCGTTCCCGCTCCGTAACACTTCCGCTAGTGCTTAGAGTGCTTTCCTCTGTCATCGTGCTGCCGCCTGCGAAAAATCGATCACCGCACACGCATGAGATGCAGCCTACAGTAACTCCAGAAAGAATGGGTTTTGCAGTGTTGTTGTGGATTACAGCTTATAATACAGTCCTGGCTCAGGCTCTTTCCACCGAAGAGCTCCATACGTCTCCGTAAATGCCAGGGCGCATAAAAAGATATTCGTCACAGCACAAGCTTCGTTTCCCCAGCCACAAAGCCAGCGCTGATCGACTCTTGCAACAGAGACAAAAGCAGTGATTGATAACCCGCCTCGTCTCGCAACAAGCTACAGACTACTTGAGAGAGCTAATTGTTCCACATACTCAACATCTAATTTGAAGCAGGCAAGAACACTTCTCCCAGAAGTACACATAACTCCCAAGCATCCAGGCTCATTCGAGCTATCTTTAAAATCTGCTCTGGAAAAAAAAAAAACACAAGATCTGCAGTCCTGCCATTGCGGGCCAAATCCCATCACTGTGTCATTATAATGAAGCTGTAAATTCGCCCCGCTCGACACTCTCCCTTCATTCTTACAGCCTCGCTCACTTTCATTACATTTGAGCCGCCGATATTTCCCTCGCAATTTGTTGCAGTCGTGACACTCGCATTTAAAAGTCAGATTTCGACGATACATCTCGGCTGCTGTCAAACATGGCTGCGGTAGTTTGCCTCTCAAGAAATCACCCAGCTGGAAATGCAAATGCACAAGTATCAGACTCGGGAATGTAAAAAAACGCTTCCGGAAGTGTCAGAAATGGCAATGCATGGCAAATTACATGCATGTCAATGGAGCTGAACTTTCGTAACAATGAACCAGTGGATTGGTAGCTGCTAACCAAGGCTGCTTGACATTATCAGGAGTTCAAGTGATTTCCTGTGCTTCTGATTTGGATTCATTATGATGGATGGCACGTGCAAGCGCGTCTTTCAGTTCTGCGCACAATTGAAGATCCCTACAATAAAAGTCGGAACGTCCGCACCGGGTGCGATAAGCCGTGTGGTTGGAAAAGGAGGAAGCAGGCACCTGCACTATGCTGGATTCTCGTGTCAATTGTTATCCTCCAGTAAACACGCCACCCCGTTAGCAGAGCCCAAACTGGATATCCGTTTGCAAAAAACATGAGCAGAATGATGACTACACCAGACTCTCACTCGACTGCCTCCAGCTGACCCACTGATGCAACCTACCTGTAAATACTCTCATTAACGTGTACACCCGCTCTTGATTGTCACGAAGTTGGCCAGGATGCTGCATGCACTTCTTTTTCATCATTAGCCTTGTCATAGAGTCATCACTTAATAGGCCAGAGGGGACTCATCAGTCTCCTGTCATGATATGCAGCCAGCGGATTGGGCGGGTGCCTTCTTCTTTTTTTTTTTTTTTTCTTTTTCTTTTTTTTTCCATGAGGCACCTATTGGCTCGGCGATCCCACCCTCCCTCACCTTTCTCTATCTCTGCATCTCCCAGCTGGAGGAGTCTCTCCACAGCAGCACATTCATCTCACTCTATTTGCCGGGATCATTAATGTGGGCGGACTCCCCCCAGCCCTTCCTTCATTAGGCGTTAATTGGAGTCAATCACTCCAGGATTCTTGTCAATGCTGGATTTGACTGTACTCATTGTTATTTCACGCCATTCACTCAACGTCTGTCTCGCCCCTTGATTACCCCCCCCCCCCC
>JAOTQY010000018.1:12614217-12628310 GCA_026413445.1 Dolichallabes microphthalmus | reverse complement strand
CTGTCTCCCCCATTTATTCCCCCCCCCCCCCCCGCAAAAAAAGGCAAGAAGAATGCAGAGAGCTAATTGAATTTACTCCCTATACTGAGTAAGTGTGCTATGTCTGGCACTTATTGATGGAACGTTTCTCTGTTTTGCCAAAAACAGATGGGATGAATTTGTCTGCATATGCCTCTATCTGTCTCTGCCACTGGAAAGCACATAGATCCAAATAGGTTGTATTTTATATCTTTTTTTTTTTCTTTTTCTTTCACAGGCACATGACAGACAGAGGACGAGATGCTGGGTATCTCTGTGTTTATACCCCCAGAGCATCAGAACCAGTGCAATATTTGTCAGGATTAGGTTCTGCCCTTTACACGCAAACAAAAGCCTTTCTCGAACAAACAAACAAAGCCCAGGATAGAAGGTGGTTCTTGGGTAAATCAACTGCCCAGAGATGTTGATCACTCTTTTACTTGCATGTGTACTTCTTGTTTTTACGTAACGATCCTGCTGTAAATGAACATTCGGCATCCACTATGCGGCAGAAAACGACTGTGCCCCGTGCTCCTCCACTTCCCCACTGTTTATGCATGCCTAATCGCGGGTAGAAGATGCACCCTTTTAGCAAGTGGTCCGCTGGGAAAGCGGAGAGAGCTGGGATCGAGGGAGGGACTCTAAAATGCCGTATGATGAGCTCTCCTTCCTGCGTGCGCACGTCTGGGGAATTGGCTTAACTGGCAGTGTTTTGCCATGGCCCAGGTTTAATGATCCTGCTTCACACACCTCACATCTCAGCCTGCTGAGATGATTCATAATGTGCTATGATAAACCCACACAAGTGTGACACGGCAGGAGCGCGCCTGCTGTTTAAAAGGTAAAAAGTCCTAAACTTATTGATTCACTTCAGGGTTACTACGTTCTTTTAAAAGAGACATGGCTAAATATTTACCTAGTAGACCTCGATAAGGAACATGGACTGGAGCTCCTTTTTAAAAAAAATTTGGACTGTCACATTTTTAATGAGCCGCTGACACTATTAATCCCAAACATCTGCTAGGCATTCACAGTTCGTAACAGGATCGAGCCAATTAAGTTGGCCCACCACTGAGGATGAGATTGGTCTTAAGCTCATAGCACACCATATTCTACGCAGTCAGTCAGCTCCCCATGTGTGTGTCAGTCAGGATTTGGGTTTTTTTTTTTCTTGCCCAAACCTTTCCCCGTAACAGGATGGTCTGTAATTGGTTAAGCATGGCGGCCAATAAACGATAACGGTGGCAGGCCTTGCTGCTTGTTTGCAAAATTTAATAATCCAGCTTTGCTCTTAAGTTATCAAGTTTTTTTCCTCAAAATTTGCTTTACATACTACTGCCTGATCCACCTTGAGTCAAACTGTGAAATATATGTATAAATTGTTTAAATGTAAGCATATTCCGATCGGCCATAGCATTAACACTGATTATCAATTAGATACCAGTAAATTGGTGACAGGATCATGGGTACCCACGGCTCATTTATACCTGTCTGGTCCGTTTGGTCTGATCCAACATAAAATTTAATGTAGCACAAATTTCTGATTGAAGTCAATGCTGGCTATGATACGTAGAAGTGTATCAGAACTCCCAGTCCATCACAGCCTGCTATGTATGGGGCTCAACAGGCCATTCAAGGTTGTCGATTCAAGGTTCAAGGTTGTCGATTCAAGGTTCAAGGTTGTCGATTCAAGGTTCAAGGTTGTCGATTCAAGGTTCAAGGTTGTCGGTTCAAGGTTGTCGGTTCAAGGTTCAAGGTTGTCGATTCGGCGTCAATGGAACCATTGAATTATAAATTGGAAAAAATCTGATCCATGGGCAGCCTCACCCCACAACCCATAGCACCCAAAAGATCTGCTGGCCATGCCTCTCCAGAGGTCTTGTGGAATCATACAGTACCACAAGGGGTCCTAGCTGAAGTAGCACAAGGTGTACCTACACCACATTGAGCATTATGTTTTAATGTTTTAAACAACTCAAGAGCATTTCATTGGTATATTACTGCAGTGATCAATCAGTTTTTAGGATTAACTTTTTTTTTTTTTATCCCTAACTGATGCCTTGAGCAGCTTCTTATTTATTGAACACCCCTGCCAAAAGACATATCCCGTGGTCGTGGAAAAGATGTTGCTTTATTTCAGAAGGGTCAAATTATTGTCATTAATTATTAATATTGCAGATAATTAAAATAAGAGCATGCCGTTGTCAAAATCTAGCAATATTGGATGATAAGAAATTTATCAAGTAATAGTAGACTGAACTGAAAAAGCATTGATGTTTATACAAGGTAAACATTTAGCGTTTTATATTGTTACTTTACGCTTTTCTTTTATGTATTGTAATTAAGAAAGGCCAAAAAAATTCTTTCTGGCATCGTGCCAGCATAGCAGTCGGTCATAACCACTTCAGCCCTGAGAATCTTAAATAATTAATTTCTAAGAGCAGAACTGAAATAGAGACACTATTTGTTAAACTAAAGGCACAGTAATCAATCTCTAATTGTAATTTACCTGCTGCTCATATGATAGCTCATTAGTGTCAAAATCCAACTGGTTTTGTGGCCGTGCCGATCAGGGCTTGTTTACCTCTGTTGATTGACGTGAACAGTGTGGTGAGGATGTTGTTTTTCCTTTTACGGTGGCAAATATGAATCTCAAAAGTTGACTCTGTAAACAGTGAAACTGTTATAGTAATAGATAGATATTTGTATGAAAGACTGCTTTTTGTTTTTGCACGTAAAAGCATGTGCAAAAGCAACGGACAGGTAATCTATATGAGCCTGTATTATTTGTTAAGTGTGTTTTTATTGACATTTCTTCTTATAACTCAGATACACTTAGAGACACACTTAGATATACACCAGGTGAAGTGAATAGCATTGATTATCAATTATGTACCAGTAAACTGGTGATAGGATCATGGGCATCCGCGGGGACCTACAGCCATCCCCTTCTTGTCTGATCCCAAAGAAAAGCCAATGCAGCACAAATTCCTGAAAATTCAATAATACTGGATACAGTAGAAGCGTATCAGAAGACCCAGTCCATCACAGCCCGTCACATATGGGGCTTAAGAGGCAACGAGTTCAAGGTTGTTGATCTGCCCTTCAAATTCCCCGGCTCTCAATCCGAACAAACGTTCATGGAAATCTCCGGACAAACAAGCGTGATCCACATCCCATAACACATAGCACCCAAGGGATCTACCACTTACAGAACGTCCAGACACCACAGCACACCCCTAGAGGTCTTGTGGAGTCATGCATAAACAACAGTGTGGATCAAGTGTAAAAATACAATAAGCAATAAATAAATAGGACAGTACACACAAACTAAGAAGGACAATAGTCATACTGGATGGATTGTTATTAGTATGGTACATTATGTATACTAAAAGAAATCCTGAATTAAGGTGATCCCTCCCAAAAAAATATGAATTTACACATGTTTCATAATTTTATTTTTATTTTTATTTTTTGCTTGGACATATCAAATTGAAAGCTGGACGTGCTTTCTAAAATAAATGTAAATTAAGAATTCGAGTATATTATCCATTTCTTTTAAAAGTAATAACAGCAAAGATTAATTACTTTAGAGGCAGGTGTCGAGTGTCAATCACTCACCTACTTCAGACGACGCGCTCTCTTTGTGAAAACCAAATTAAAGTAGCCCTACAGGTGGTTGATTGAATCATTGTAGTTTGAGACAGAAATTAATTTGATCTAATAACCTGTGATTCAGAGAAACTTTTCATTGGCATGTAAAGGATCCAGATATGACCAGACGTACTGTAAAGCAATCACACAACCCTTAATTTATTTATAACTGCCCTTCGCAGTGCTGGTGAATAAATGATCAAACCTTCGATAGAATGTGGATCAAAAATAATAATCATTAAAAACACAGTGTCCTTATGCATCTTTTTTTTTTTTGGAATTGAATTTTAGCTTTCCCATTTGGGACCAGACCGAGCTCTGTGTGAGGCGTGCACTGAAAGACAGGTAGCGGCTGCCATTTTCCGAGTTGTTGCAGCGTGCCATGTGTGTGATGGAGGCAGCTCTGAAACTTACTCTCTCTCTCTGCATGTTTCTCGCTATCCCTGGCTGTGTTCCCTCCTCCTGGATATTTTATCATTAGCGAAGGGAAGTGTTCCCGGGCTCCCGCCGCGCTCTTTTGATGGAGCGCGGACAACAAAGCTGGGAGGGGAGACAGCCGGCCAATTTCCTCAGCACAGATGTTAACACAGTGGTATCTGTCTGGATGCGCCGGGCAAACAGTGGCGCCGCCTGCGTCACTTTTCACGCCTGTTATCTCAGCGGCAAGCACGCTATCCACAAACAGCCTCCCTTAACCAGAACCGGCCTCGTATGCTTTCATTTTGTTCGTTTCATTAACTATCACCTGTTTGTCTGTCCTGATTAGTCCACACGCAAAGGAACATTTCCAGTAACAGACAAAGCAGCCTTAATTTTTTATTTATTTTTTATTTTTTTGGGGTGCAATTATGCACCAGTTGAATTGAGAATAACATTCAAGACTGCAATCACCAAGCTCTCTAGATGGTAAATGACAAATTAACACTCATCTCGTCACCTAACTCTAATTAATTGAACGAATTATTTCATGAGTACACATGGCGTGATTAGTTTTCGCACTGCTGGTGCTAATAAACTTGCCTCTGGTCATACCAAATCCTAACAAGGTACCAGTACAACCCCCTGTAGAGAGCATGTCACTGATACCTCAACATCATGGTTTGGTGGTATGGGCTTCCATTTTTTATTTATTTTTTTGTTCCAAACATTTACTCTCATCCTTTTGTGTTATTGTTTCCTTTCATTGTGCCTTCATTCCTTGGCTTCTCATCTTCAATGTGCTTTCATTTTTTTTTAGTGGCTGCTGACAGTATCTTAGATTTTTTTTCTTTTCTTTTTTTTTTCTTCTAAAAGTAAAAAAAAAAAGTTCAACTTTGGGTCCTGAATGGCGCAATAGAGAAACATTCCGGAGATAACAAGTATGACTCGTGATGGTGCCACAAGATATCCATGGCCGGGAATCCACAAGCGCAAAAATAGCTGTGATGATGGTGATGATGGTGTTAATCTCTCCCATGTCAATCACAGCATCACTTAGCCATTCACCAGCATATAGCAAAAAGGGTAGAGTGTTTTTCTTTATCAAAGGAAGCACGCTTTAGTTTTCACCCTCTCCTGTTGGGTGCTGCGATATGATGAGGAGAGTTAATGAATGGGTGGGAATTGGCAAATGACAAAATCCGAGTGTTTTAGTTTCTGGATCAATCGGGTCGCAGCTCAGACGAGAAAAATAACCACAGAGGATAAAAGGCAGGGAAGAAAACATTAGTCTTATTTGCAAGCAAATATAATAAGGCTTATGGACAATATTCCAATGCTGTACTGAAGCTTGTAGCCTTTAGGATGCGGTGTGAAGTCTCACTTTAACTGTGGCTACACACAGAGTTAAAACAAATTGCTAATAATAAAAATAAATCTCATTTAAATAAAAAATATAGGCAACATACTGTAAATACAGCGAGTGGTGAATCACGTGAGCCGCTTTTTTTTATTTTTATTTTTTATTTTATTTTTTTTTTACATATCACTGCAAATGCGCTAGTAATTACCTACACTTGCTTCTTTGTTGCTATGTTGAAATGCAGACTTTGATTTTGTTGCATTCTTTGCTAAGTGATGGTGTTTACCATAATTGTGTTGAGTTTGATTTTATTTGTTTCATTTTGGTTATTTCCCCGTTTTTCATTTTTGCCTGTGTGTGTGTGTGTGTGTGTGTGTGTGCGTTTGTGTGTGTGTATGTTGTGTTTTCCCATCCAGATGCCCCCACCACCACCCCTATACCCACTACAGCCACCACCACCATGTATACCACCACCTCTCTCCCTGGTATCACCCAAGGTACAGTATGACCTCCAACCGCCCGCCCGCCCGCCTACCAACCTTTGTGTGTATGTGTGCGTGTGTGTGAGAGAGAGAGAGCAAGAGAGGCAGCGAGCGAATAAAAGAAAGAAAGAAAGGGGGCGAAAGAGAAGACTGCTGGTTGCTAGTCAGTCCTGATAAGATTCTCGTGCTGATAGTGAGTGGCTGCTGCTTCCATCTGTGATCAGACCAGTCCTGGCCTTGCTGCAGCGCCAGGTCCAAGAGCCATCATGTTTCTCTCAAATTTTAGCACAGTTTGCTCCTTTCGCAGGCTAATCTTATCAGGATCTGGAGCTGTATCCAGGCCTGTCTGCTGCCAGGATTACAGAACCCCTTTGTGTTTCTGGAGGGGTGACAACGACGGCCCTGTCTGGCAAGGGTTACACAAAAGCATTCATGTTCCTCCTTTCTTTCAGACATGACCCCATCCGGTTATAGTGTTTCTTTTATAGATAAGCAGAATGGCAATAATATTTGCGCTCAGTTTTCTTCTTCTTTTTTCCCCCCTTCGAAGAATATTTCTTAAATGGCCACCGAATGATCACGCCCAAAATCTCGGCCACCAGCTAAGACTCATCAAACTCATTACATTCGCACTGGAGCTATGTGACTAATGTGAGTCAGTCTATCTCATCCAAAATCTTTTTCATAAATACAGGCGTAAATCTTCCGATGACATTGTTGCGCTAATAATAATGAAAAGAAGAAAGAAGAAAAAAAGATTTCATCACAGCTCTGAATTCTCAATTTTTTTTACAAGAGCAGCTATGATAATAGTGCCAGCTGCCAGCTGCAAGGCAAATCATGAGTTTATATTAATGCACCTGCTCTAATATGATCTTTTTTTTAGTAACAACTCACTCACTGTGACTTGAGCCACATAATCTAAACCTAAATCTATACTAATTAATGGGTAAAAAGGTGAAGTGGTATTTAATAATAGATTAAATGTCTGTGCTATAATAGGAATAACACATTTTGGGACAAGTTATTGGAAAAAGAAAATCAACTTGGTGGTGGTTATAGTACTAGTGTATCATGTCACATTCCCTTGTCTCTGATTATTTATCTAGAACTGCACTCCTCAGATGGCACAAGATCATGCTAACAGGCACAGTTTATATGTTTAGTGATGTAAGAAATCACTTAGTTGAACTGAATCATAAATCACATCACAGCGAAGAACAGGATGCAGTCAGGGGACGTGTTTCTGACTTCCACTCTAGCTCCAGTGCAAAAACGTAAAAAAAAAAATAAAAACATTAAAAACATTAAATGTCTTAGTTGATTAATTACATTTGGAAACTCAGGCATTCCTGTAATCATGTACATAGAGCAGCATTGCTTAATCCACTTGTAGCGCATCACTAACTTTTAATAGGATCTCTTTTTTCCCCCCTCAAATATATGGTTATTGCTGTTCGTCTTAATGCCCAAATTTCCTACGTTCATTAAAAAAAATTAGGCCGTATTGTCCTCATAAAAAAGACAAACGCCTGGTCCTGCTGCACGTACTCTGCACAAAATCTAATAGAATAAGGCCTTCGACTAAAAATAGGATGCAGTGCAGTTCTAGCTTACACAATTAACCAAGCTCTGTCGATCACTCACGCTCTAACTCCACTGACTGGCTTTCGGTTTTGTGGAGTCGCTGAGTAATACAAATGGTCCTGTGATCTCTCCGTCGCCATCATTACCCTTTGCCGGTCCTTGGCTTTGCTCGGTTCTCAAAGAATATGGTGAGCTAATACCACTTTTGATAATAGAAAGCAAATTCAATGTTGCTGCTGGCTCCAAACTCTAAAATAGCCATTGATGTGATTTGCTGCATATAACAATTATGGTTTTGAAGCAAGCAAGTTAGATCATTTTGCTCTCCGTTTTCAGTGTTCCTCAGGGCAGTTCTTTATATTACGCAGTATGGCAGAGATGTGATGCGCACTTTTTTCTTCTGCCTTTTGTGTGTGTGTGTGTGTGTGTGTGTGTGTGTGTGTGTGTGTGTGTGTGTGCACGCTTTTGAGTTGAAGCAGAACAGCCCTCAGCTACAAGTGCAATCAAACATTCGGGGCTGACTTGTGCGGATGATTTGAGTGAATCTGTAAAAAAGCATAAAAATGAATCAGGCTTGATTAGGCTGCATGATTGCACTTAATGAAAGCACCAGCGATGCATGCTGATTAAACACACCCTGTCCTCGGCGTAAAAAAAAAAAAAAAAAAAACACCCTCAACCAGAACTAAATAATCTACCTGCATTAGGCTCATCTACTGTCATTCTGAGATACGGCCAACAGACGTCACCTTGATACATTTTCACACCAGTTTTAATTACATAAACCGATCAGCCATAATATTAGTGCATTATGATTGATTATCAGTTATATACCAGTTAACTGATGACAGGATCATGGGCACCCAAGGCTCATTTATTCCCGTGGGACGTACTGTAAAGGCTAGCTTGTCTGCTCCGATCCCACACAAAATCCAATGCAGCACAAATCACAGAAAAAGTCAATGCTTTCCAGGATAGAATGGGATGAGAACACCCAGCAGAGAATTGAGCACCAATAGGAGGCGCTGGACAAACAAGTCGATGCCGCACCCTACTGTACAACCCACAGCACCCGAAGGATCAAAGGTGGTGCCAGACACCACAGCGCTCCCCCAGATTCACAAAAAAAATCTAATTGTGCTTTTTAACTGCATCACTTAATATTGTAGAACATTTGCAAGAAAAAAATGAGTCTGTAATTATTTAATATCCGCTATCAACAGTCAATTCACTCACTTTTTTTTTTTTTTTAAGAAGAAAAAACCTTCATGACTGTTGAAATGAGCTGACACTGGTGACACCTAACATAAAGGTTATATAAATGTCTCCCTACAGGAAACTTCACTATATCATTTCTTTATTATTTTAAGATCTTTTTTTCTTAAATCTGTTTATAATTAGTCTTACATTATTTGCCATAAAAGTGAGTGTGTACGTTGTTACTACATAAATGATAACGTATTAGAATGACAGCTTGATTACAGTCAAACCTGAACTGTTAAAGAAAAATCAACCAAAACTTTTTGACCAATCAGATTCAGAAATTCGACAATGCTGTGGACGATACAATACGATTACAAATTTTATTCTGTAAGGTCGAGTTTCCGCAGTTCTAACAGCGCATACCTGTAAGTCATGAGGCCCGATTTATGCTTTTACCTCTGAACGTATAGAAATTATTCCTACGTATTTCACTACCAGGAGCTGGCTGCTACCGTGCTGTAAAGCTCTGATTTCTTTTATCCATTCAGGGGATGCGTATAGATCAGGAACACCAAATGAATTTATCAGTCCACCGAGGTAGAGGCCACTTCGAGATTTAATACATTTTTGATAAACTGGCTATGAGAGGAATGGAATAGGCTATACTGCACTTTTAAAAAATCTATTAAAGCCCTAACAGAAGGCTAAAGTGCTCTGCAGCTTCAGGAGGTGACATTTAGAGATGACTAAATTGCCATTTAGACCGAAAAATAAATGGCTACATGGAGAGGCTTTGCTGGGCGCCATACGTAACGGGGGCCAGTGTCATTCATTGCTATTTGTGTTGCCAATTTTTTTCTCCTGCTAAACACAGCTCAGAAATGGATGTTTATTGATTTTCCGTGAGTTCTTTCTTTCTTTCTTTCTTTTTTTTTTGTTTGAAAAGGCCTTTGCAAATTTGATCCCAGAATACACATTTAGTTTATTATAGTCCTTTTGTGTTTTTTCCCCCTTAAATTTTTTTATTATCACCCCTAATTTTTAGGGGTGATAGTCCAGCGCCACTATAAAAAAAAAAAAAGGGTGACGCCCAGACACAGAGGTGCTTATTCATCCCCGTTCATCTCACAGACACAAGTACAGTGGCTGACTGATGACCTTGGCAATTGTGCTGTCAGGAAAAATGACAAGTGTATTCCTAAACCTACTCGTAGAAAAAGCAATTTGCCGGATGACTAGAGTTTGTTGAAGAAAACAATAGCGACCGAAACAATGGTTACACCAAAATGCACAACAGAAATGTCATTAAATAATTGTTCTCCCTCATTAATAAAATGCAGCTGAATTAAATGCCATTTTTTTAAATTGATGCAAAGCCATAAGCCGAGTTGGCAAACAATTCATTTCAGCAATCAACAAAAAAGTTAAAGTATGCTGGGTAGGAAATGCTATAAACACCATCTGGTAAACCTATTTCGAAGTTGAAATTATGAATTGCCTTGTACAAGCACTTGCAAGATAGAAGTCCATTTCTGTCGCTGTGTGATTTCTGCTGTGGAGTACAGCATGGACAGAGAAGGATGGCTTGTTGGCAAAGAAAAGGCTAATTCACTAAAGGTCAATTGCATTACCAGCGGGAAAACAACGACTGCAGTGCCGTGATACACGGCACACAGAGAAGACCATCTTTTGGAATTTATTGCACTTAGCATTTATTGCACTCATGCAAACACAGAAATGCATCCAATAAGTCTTTTTTATATAAAGCTGTATTGTTATGGGAGCCATGATTGCAAGCTATGATGGCCAAGCTGAGATGGGGATCATAAAGGCGGCCTGCTGGTAATCAGCACCCCAAGTGTGAATCTGTCAGGCATTACGGGCTGAGTAAACACACATAGAAACACAAACACGTATAACCAAGAGGCTCAGCTCAGCCTGATTTTCCATCTGCGCGTCAGCATTTGACCAAACTGCCATTTAGCTACATTTGCTAGCAATGATTACCATGCACAGTTACAAATTTTCCGGAAAATGTCAGACGTCAAGTTGTCCGCATAGAAAACCAGCAGTTCTATTGTGTAAGCTACAATATACCATTTCTACCAGAGATGCTTATTTCTGATTGGCCAACTAATTCTTTAACTCTTTTATACAACAGTTAGTTACAACCAAATACTGTAATCTGATTGGACGAGAGGCATTCCACGAGTGCTGATAATACAGCATAAGAGCACTGGGATGTTT
The DNA here is from genome assembly GCA_026413445.1 of Dolichallabes microphthalmus. Taxonomy (NCBI): domain Eukaryota; kingdom Metazoa; phylum Chordata; class Actinopteri; order Siluriformes; family Clariidae; genus Dolichallabes; species Dolichallabes microphthalmus. The sequence continues at coordinate 12,617,339 of JAOTQY010000018.1, read as the reverse complement.
AACTATATGTAGCCGGTGTTCTAACAATCATTAATCGTAACGATTATTGAAAAGCGGTCGACAGTATGGGTGAAATTAGGTGGGTACAGTCTGCAGTACTGAAAGGAGAGCAGCTGCCTGCCAAAACCCACATTCAAACCCAGTCAAAGAGCCACGTTCAGCAAGAAAACACATCTGATAACGTTATGTCATCATATTAAACAACACTTTGTCGCCTTATTGCTACTAAGTAGGTCCAAATTGCATCTGAACCAACGTTTTATTCTGTTTAAGGCTAAAACGAGCTATAAAGCTAACAATCTTCTACCACAAGCATGAATCCCTAATCAAAGGCATTACTTGATGTGTAGAACAAGGGATTGACACCCTACATAGCGAACTAGTTTCCTTTTAATGCAATTTAGGATTTAACCTCGGAACCACGGAAGTTCGCTGATATTCTAGTGAAACAAGTGGAACTATAAAGTAAATCTCATTAGCTTCTCAGAAATGTTTACCACCTCCATGGGTTTATTCTCATCATCTTTTTGCAACATAGAACCTGTAAGAATTTAAAACTTCTTCCACCTCTGTTAATTACACTAACAGATTTCCCACCACTTGTGAAATGATATGTGATGGGGAGCAAACTAGTTAAACAAAAATAAATGTAAAAAAATTATGGAACTGATAAGTAATATCACACTGGAGGTTGTGCTGTTGTACTGATTATCAGCATGGTTGTAATATGTTCAGCACTCGGGCTGTAACGTTCATCATGTCAGAAATTTGGATGTTGGTTAGGGTAAAAAAATTTAAGTATTAATGGTCTATTTTCAGTCGCCACTCATTTAAAATTTTGTTATTTTAGCTAATAAGCTTCACCTGTCAATCTTAGCGTTAGGCCGAATCAGACATTTCTAATTCTAACAGGCTTTCTCTAAGGTGTACTGTACTCCAGTTCGGAGAGTTTTTTATCCTTTTTACTAAATTCTCGTACTCTACCACTTCAAAGCCTGATCGCTCAAACCTGGTATGAAGCTTGAGGGTATTGACTCACACTTTTGTTGGAGTCTTTTTTATCCCTCCTTACAGTCTCAATTTTGACCACATAGGTAGCTTTTTGTTGTTTGAACTCCTTTCACTTCTGCACATTTTCAGCTCCCACAAACTTGGTATAAAGTTGAAAACTGAAATAACTAAAGTGCTCCTTGCTCATTTCAGTTTGTTTTCTTCTCGTTCATTTCCTTACTCTCATTTGGTGACTGGTACAATTTTCTGTTTGCTGTTCAATTGAAACCCTGAAGTTGGTCCAAAAATTAGTCCAACATGGGACAAAGTTTTTATGCTGCCCCTTTCTTTTAATTGGCACCTTATAATTTTTTTAAAAGGAGTGGCTGGAGGAAGGCACGGTTTGTGGCAGGAGGAAGGCACGGTTTGTCAAATAAAATGCATAAATAAATACAACAACAATAGTTATAATAATAATAATAATAAAAATGCAGTTTCAGTCTGCACCCCAGGCAGACAAAACAAAAAAGCGAAAAAGGTTTATGGCTAAGATTTACCAAATTTACTCTCAGACACATAATGTTCTGTTCTAATTCAGTCATCACTTGATTAGATTTTGGTTTATATCTTTATGGCTGTATATAAAAATAATATAATATTATGCCCACAGTGCCACAATTTTGCTGAGTTTTAGCACATGCCCTTCCCCGGTGCTGCAGGTGCATGTTCTGTTATAGTCTCTGGTGAAAATACGTTATTGCAATTAGCCACGGCACTATGTGCCTGCTGTCATGTCTGCTGATATCAGCTGCTGATGTCAGCAAGGACAGCGCCTCAGGTGATCCAAGCTGAGACAAAGGGCTGTGCCGAGGCAGGATAGCCACTGCTGTTCGGCTGACGCATTGATATGCTCCTGCCCCGCAGCCTTTAACTGTAACAGAGTTAGCAGGCTCCCAGGGAACCCTCCTATGATTGAGGGGGTGGCGGACAAGCAGTGGATTGCAATACTTATTTTGGACAAGCTTCTGTATTCCTCCTATCCCATAGGAGAGGTGAATAATCACACCCTCCATCTTCTCGAAACCATCGTTCTGATGAAAATCTCAGCATACATAAGAGGGTGGGAATCTTTCTCATTCCTCTCGATGCCAAATAATAACCTAAAGATGTTATTTGTTACTTTGATCTCCACCCCCCATTCAGTTACTCATGTTTTATCTCAAGACATTGAGCTCAAACTGTTCGCCTGGAGTGAACCAAGCATGCGTTCAAAGGCTCCAGCTGTTTGTCTTTGATAACCACTCTGCTTTTGGACATGGCAGAGGTGCTCTCAATCCAGTGGCTCTCAGCTTGTGAAGACTTTACATGGAGTTCATATGGAGACTGACAGAATTGAAACTTATGATTGCAGTAAAGTGTACACAGATTTCGAGTTAGCCTGTGCAAACAAGCAGTGACAATTATTATAATTATGCACATTTATGAATAAACTTCCAAAATCCTTTCAGAAATCCTCAGAAATTATGTGATGTAATCCAGCTAGTTGTATTTAAAATTGAAGATTGTGAACATTAATAAATATGATGCAGAATTTTCCTCTTAGTATCCCTTGAAAATTACCACATTAGCCAGCTAGCTGTAGAAGTGAAATTTAGAAGTAAATATTATGAATATTATTGAATATGATGGAAAAATATTCTCCTCAGAAATCCTGTAAAACAAAAAAAATAAATAAAAAACTACCTCATGTTAGCCTGCTAGCTGTACTTAGAAGTGAATAAAATGAATATTAATGAAAAATGTTGAAAATATTCCTCTTAGAAATGCTGTCAGGTTAGTTTGCTTTAGTTGTTCCCACTAGGCTTACCTAGTAGCATTACAAACATTTATAAATATAACTCTAAAATCCTCTCAGGACGAGACAGCTAGCGCTAACCTTAGAGTTGATATGAATATTCATTATTGTGATTCAGAAAGGGCGGCACGGTGGTGTAGTGGTTAGCACTGTCGCCTTGCACCTCCAAGATCCGGGTTTGATTCCTGGCCAGACTCGACTCCCGTCTCTGTGTGCATGGAGTTTGCATGTTCTCCCCGTGTTTGGTGGGTTTCCTCCGGGTACTCCGGTTTCCTCC
>JAOTQY010000018.1:12584696-12611746 GCA_026413445.1 Dolichallabes microphthalmus | reverse complement strand
TAGATAGATAGATAGATAGATAGATAGATAGATAGATAGATACTATAGATAGATAGATAGATAGATAGATAGATAGATAGATAGATAGATACTATAGATAGATAGATAGATAGACAGATAGATAGATAGATGGAAAACTTTATTGATCCTGAAGGAAATTCATAACATCACTACAAATCTAACAAAGCCTGCTGAGTTCTGATATAAGATTCCCTGGACAGGTGAAACCAAGATTTACTTGTAATAGACTGATGGGAAGCGAGAGTATGGAGGAGGAAAAAAGGGCTCATTATCTGAAGAATCCCACATCATCTGTCAAACTTGGTGGACGCAGTGTTATACAGTAGCCTGCGCATGTACTGTACAGTATGGCTGCCAATGGACCTGGTCCACCTGGGTTTATTGATGCTGTGATTGCTGATTCAATAAATCTAATTCAGTCAAATGCTGCAAAACTGAGGCTGGCGCTTCTCAGCACAGATGAATTACAAAATATACAGCAAAGGCAAAGATATGTGATTTTCATAAAGGGCCAAGAAGTCACCCGACCTTAACCCAAAAGAAATGCTGCTCACTTACTGAAGACAAAAATGAAGGCACATACTCCCACAAACAATCAGCAGTTGAATGCAGCTGCAGTAAAGGTCTGGCAAAGCAGGTCAACAACGGAGACTCAGCATCTGTGGATATCCATGGGTTTCATATTTCATACAGACTCCGACGGATTTACACCCAAGTATTAAAAATAATCCTAATATTCCTAACTATGTTCTTGGCATGTGAAAATAGAATAAAATCTCTGCTTTGTTAATTGCCTTGAACTAAAACTGATTTAATCATATCACGAACAGTATTAATCATATCACGATTGCTTCATTTAAAATCCTTTGTGGTGATGTACAGATGCGAATTTACAAAAACTGTTACTGTCCAAATATATACAGACTGGTGAGAGGGGGAAACCCTAACCCTTAGTGGTACAGCAGGGGGAAATGATCTCAAAATACCTTAGATGCATGTGTTAACAGTTTGCATTCATTGTGTTAACAGTATGAACATTAGTATGAACCAAAGATCATAGATCATACAGCCTAGTGCTCTATAATCTTTATTTATTCATTAAATGTGCCTGAACGCCATTCAGGACTGTTCTGTCCCACTTTAGCCAATGCTTACGGACACAAGTATGTATCCCATTTTGATGACCATTTTATTTCGATGATCATTTTATCTTATAATCATAAACTTTTACTGACTGTACTACCCCTTCATCATGGCTGAGAATTAACCACATATTTGTATCGTGTGGTTTTTTGCATCGATATGAGTGTATTCGCTAAAGCAGGGTTGCTGTAGTTCTTAGTAAATTCTTAATAACAACAGGTACATATAATCAACTATTCCTACTTACAGTACAAGGTATGCAATCTGAAGTAGATTGAATGAACAACGAATCTTGTCTAATTTTAATTATCTGGAAAAGTTGGAAACATTCACTGATGTAAAATGTCCTCTAAGGTGTATTAGATTAATTGCACCTCTGTACACTAAAGAATCCCCAGCACGCTAAAGATTATTGAGTATTTTTTAATAAAAGCATTTCCTGCAGTGTTTTATTCCTCGTATCCTCGTTTATCATGGTGAAAAAACCTAAAGTCACAGTTTTACCAGACCGGATACTACTTTCAAAAGTGGTATGTCTCCTGAGAGAAAGCTCACCATATCACCATAAGAACAAAACATTTTTTCGATTTTTTTTTTCTTTTTAGAAAACAAAAAATCTTTTTGTATGCGTTTAAAACTCACGTAGTTTTGTGAAACATCCATTATACACGTCCATGTGAATTAGCTGTTATGGTACCCCTCAAAAACCTATTAAAAACGAGTACATTATTACAAACCTGTGATTTGATTGAACTAACAGCGCCGCTATGACCTTCTGTCCAGAATCAATCGTTTAATAATATTGTGGTATAATGTTGCTTCATGCTTTGATAGTTTTGCAGGTGTGCTGTAATCATGCTGCACTGAAAATGATCAACAGTTTGCAGTTCATATACCAGCTATCAGCCTTTCGTTTGCAAGTCTATAAAAAAAATGCTGCCCCATTTTCCTAGAAAACAAACAAGTGTGTTCTGACTGTGCTGTCTGTTGGATAGTGATGCTCTATTTACCTTTGATGTACGATGTTATATTTGTACGTATTCCTCTTGGATAACCTGTGTGCTTTCTTTGATTTTTTTTTTTCCTTTCTCCTGGGCTTGTTGCAAGGTCTTAGTTGTGTGTAAATGTCTTTTGCTTATTGTTTTACGTTTGTTTTCTGTCCCCCCCTTCTCCCACTTCTCCTTTTTTTGCATGCCGTTCTCCTGTTCCCCTCCTCCCACCACCGCCTGTCACACCTCTCTTCGTGCGCTCAGACGCTGCGCCCAGCACTGAACCCGCTGCTCACGGTTGGTACCTCTCCCTCCTTCTTCTGCTAGCCCAGCATGCCTGGCACTGCATGCCAGCTGATCTCCGAGCACCGCTTAGTGCCCCCTGCCTCTCCAGGCAGCTGGAGACAAGCGCGGCACTGAAATGACGAAAATGCCATGTTGTGTGACTGTCCACCTCGCCCATCTGTCTGTATCCATCTACCCCATCTGTTTGTCCTGCCTGTCTTGTGATTGTCATCATCTTTCGTCCTTGTCCTGGTCTTTTGCGCTTGACTTTCACTCACCTACAGGTTTGGTCATCTAACAAGAGCACTAACCAGGTATTTCCGTCTTAGGCTGCATGAGTTTCTAAGCCTTGCGAGTCCTCATGCTGCTCCTGTCGCACTCCCCTAATCCGCCTGCATCATATCCCATGAAGTTTGGTGCTCTTCAAATGGCCAATTATCATTATTTTATTGATTTCTTTATTTATTTCCAAGGAAGTAAAGCAGGACCACATTGCAGAAGCCGTACCTCATGATCCCAAATGATACACAGAGTTTCATTTGCATAACTAGCAGGCTTTATAATGTTTCAGTAATAATACCCAAATCATCTCATCAAGACTTTTAACGTATGTATAATTGCATTCTTATGCAAAGATATTCCACTAAAGTGTCATCTTTCTGTTTAATGACTCAGATTATTGAATTATTGAGCTGCATTTCTTTATTCATGTGCATCATTTTGTATTTAAATAGGGGGCGAAAAAAGGCTTGAATCTCATACAAGAGGTAGACGTGACGTGTTCTTTCTTTTACACATCTACAGTATAATGCAGAAGCAATGTATTTGAGGAGTAAACATGCCCAGACCTGGATTGTATGGATGCTGAATAGAGCAGAGTGCATGGTATTAATTGAGACCGTTTAATGTCACATACAGTACAGTACCATGCCAGGAAGAGAGCTTCCTTTGTGTCATTACATGTTTCTCAGGATTACTGGAAAGTACAGAACGAATCACACACATCTTCCAGGGCCTCAGAAGGAAAGAAGGTGAAATAAAATGTGATTTTTATCTACAGGGTTTGAAATTTTCTGCTTTATATCTCCGTAAGCGAGCTATTGCCTTATCAAGCACTGGTCTGTACTGGTATGTGAAAGGGGAACAAGTCCATTTTTAGTCATTGCTGTTGTCTAAATTCACTTGAAATAGCTAATATGTAAAATGTACGCTATGCTTTTTAACATAGTTGCAAATTAAATCTTAGATTTAGTAGTAATTAGCATATTTTTTTTCCATTGAGTATTACAATGGCCTAGGCTGTGACGTAATAACCCAGTATCAGGATCTTTTTGTAGTTATTAAAACGTGTCTTCCAAATCCCATAAACTTACTTGTAAATGAAAAATATGTTAAAAGCGTGCCTAGTACAGACGTACTGTGAATACGATAAGCAGATGACTGCCTCTATGATTACTGCAGCAGTTCTTTGATACAAATCAGCACTATTCAAGTGAGATCACTTTATGAACACTGAAGCAAGGATGAGACTTGAGCAACTAACCGTTGTAGGGAAGTGCAAATCTTTAGGCTATCCATGTGTGGTTAAACACAACAGCAGAAAGAGAAACACAAGTGCAGAAAGCTCTAAGCAGAAATAGAGTATCAGTGTGGATCAGGCAAGTCCGGAGGGCGAAAGGAGGCAAAGAAGTAGAAGCATGTTGGGATTTGAGACTGGCATCACATCAGGCAGCAGGGAAAAATTGATGAGTAGGTTTACTTATATATAAAAGTACCATACAAAAAGAGAGCTAGTTTTAAGATGGACACATACTGTGTAAAGTCTTAGGCTCGATTCTTTACTGAGGTTTAGTTCTTTATAGATATTATAACACATACTCACATGGTTTGTGCATATAATACCAGCAAACTAGCACTAATACTAGATTAATCATTTTATAGAATGTATAAAATATTACACTAATTCAGTGTTTAATAATAAGTTTGATTATCATTGTTTAAATATTTATGAACGTTTGATGTTATTGATTGTACCGTGATGCAAGCAAGTAGATTTACTCACAAAAAAAAAAATATATATATATACAATTCCCAGCATGTTGGCTTTCCTCCAGTTAATTAAGTTATTAACTACACATTAAATAGAAAGAAAACTAATTGTGATGGACAACATCCAAAAATTCTAACTACTGGCTTCCCTGCATGTCTGCTCGATGGAGCACAACTTCATTAAAAGACCACAGATTTATACACAGATTTACTGTCCTACACGTGTATGCTGTTATGATTTAGAATTCCACATTACGGTTTGGAGCGTCGGAGTTCTGTTCGTCCGAACGTTTCCTCCTCATGTCATTTTTCTCCTTTCAATTCACTTCAGAAGGTATTTGTTAAATTAATAGAGGTCAGTCAATTATTTAAAAAGAATTTCAAATAGTAATAAACTAAACTACATGATCAAATATATTGAATATTGTTGAATAGTTACAGTAATATATTCCTTGTTAGTTATGATTTTTTTAACAGTATAATTAAATGTAATAAATTGTTTGGCTTTAATGTACAGTGTTCGTAGCCTCTGTTTGTTTGTGTGTTTGTTTGTGTGTTTTATCGTTCGGGAATGTGTGCAGAGTAATACATACCTGTGCTATCTTTCTTTCACATCTTGTCCATTCACACTCCTGGACACTTTTGCATCAGTGTCCATTTTCACACCCCTTCCCTTTCGCAGCCCAAGCACAAACCCTGTTTACCATCTCATTTTCTCGACTGTGCTACTTTCACTGTTGGGGAGAGTTCTCTCTTCTCTGATAACAGTCTTTTTTAGTCTCTCTGGTGTAGCCTAGCAACAAGCTGTTCAAGGAATAAGGGAGGTTTTCAACTGGTGTGTGTGTGTGTGTGTGTGTATTGAGGGAGGGGTGGTTGGGGGAGGATTCCTCAGCAAAAGGAAGCTAGCACATTACCACAGAAAGTAGTCCCATTTGAGTATTTTGGCTGTTTTGCTACTCCTTTCTTCCTTTGTCAGGAGAGAGATATATAAAAGGGTTTGTATTATTTGAGAGCTTGGCCTTGTTGGGGGGGGATGCCCATCTTGTTAGATGAGCGTGTCATTCAGTGGAGCTGCAGCTGGAATATGAATCACGCAGCAGGTGAGAAGAAACATGGCTCTGTGGGTCAGATAGATCAAATCCTTATCAGCATGTCAGTCCTTGTCTCCCACTGGCTCTATACCCTGACACCCGTGCCCGCTATTAATCGCTCCTTTTTCACCCGAACCAGCATGTACAGTATTTACTGCCACACACAAACACATTCTCTCTCTCACACACACACACACCTAGCCTTGTCCCTCATAGCCTGATTCATCACAATCCTGTCACTGTATTCAGAGCAGTAAATGGACAGGACCTTTTCTCCAATCTATCTCCTTCTATTAGAACGGAGGGATCTCATACGGGTGCTGATTGCGAGAGCTTGCTCATACACTCGCGTGCCCCTCTCCCCAATATTATTCCACCCCATCCAAGCATGCCTTTTATTCTCCTCCTCATTTTCAGAACAGATGATTGAACACCCATTCACTTCTTCTTTATTGCATCATCCTTTTGTTTAGTACCTCACAATGCATTCAGACCCAGCGAACACAGGGCCGCATGTCTCAGCTAGTTGCTCGGTGACACTGAGAGCATCGGTAAGAAGCCAGGTGTAAAAGAACCTCTGTGTGGTACTTCTGATGCTCCCAGATATGAAATTACTGCACTCTAGCCAAGTGCAAAGTAAGAGTGCACAAAAATAACTGAGCGAAAGAGAAAAATCCCTTTCTTACTTCTCAATTCAACAGTTCTCTGTACATATTGGATGAGAAAAGGATTTAAATTTTTCTCCCTGTACTTTAACCAAATTTCTGCTTCGACTTTGATAATACCAATTCATGAATAATGACTTAAATTTTCTTTTGAATGCTGAAGTCACTTTAAATGAAACAAAGCCTGTAAAATGAATAGTGGGCTTTAGAAACGTATGAATAGAAAGCTGCTAGTACTACATGCAAAACCAAAATAAAGTAAGGGTTTAGTGAGTATTTTTTCTCCCTATCTCCATGAACAACCACTCAAACAATTCACATATAAAGTTAAGGCCAATTCTAATGTGATTTTTTTTTTTTAAATATGGAGCACATTCTGACTACATAGATGCATAAAAATTTTAAGAATTTTTTTTTTCCTGACTATAGCCATCAACAACAATTATAAATGATTAAGTCAAAATGCTTTATTTTGCTTGGGTTTGCCAACTTTTCCATCCCTGCTGAATAAAGGTGAGAAAAACATAAAGAATCGATAGAGTGCTGCTTAATATCGGCCAGTTTATTGTCAGTATTATCTTCGCAGTGAACATGCAAAGATGGGGAAAATGTGTTTAGCTGCTTTATTGGTTACATGAAACTACAAGAAGCTGCCCTTTTGGTATGCTGTATTTCCTCATCAAATATTGACCAGCTGTCGTGGTTTGCTGCCACCCTCATTTTCCAGCTGGTCTGCTTTAAAAAAAGTGAGATGAAAATCATGTCACATGATGATTCTTATGTAAATGAATGTAGTGTTTTGCTGTTCGAATACTGTATGACCATACACATTGCCATTGACCATACAAATTGTCATTTTCATCATTTCCACTGGCAAACATTTTGATGAACTAAGTATTGATTGTACAAAAATGAATGGATAGAAAGATCCGGGTATATAAGTCAGTTTCTTAAAAGAAGAAGTAAAAGGGTCAGTTGTAATGTATATAATTCAGGTTGTAAGGTGAGTAGACAATGATTAATATCATGTACCTCTTTCAGATGTCATTGTAACGCACTTAAAAAAAAAGTAGTTACAGTTTATACAGTATATTATCATAGACCAAGAACTTCTTCCAAGACTAGCATTTGCTCTTATGTTCTTCCCTGTCCACTGGCCGAAAGCGAGCAGGATGTTAATGTTACCAGAGCGGTGTTGCATGTCGATGCCCAGTTGGCACTCTAATCCTCTATCTGAGAGGCGAACATGATGGAAAGGACACACCTGCCAACGTGCCTGTCAGGCTCGCCGTGTGTGGAGAAGATAATTGACCAGTCTCTGAACCACAGGGAGCACCATAGCAGAATGCAGTGGGATAATGACCACTTTGCTCTCAGCTGGACGGCATCAGGTGAAGCAGAAGAGTTTGCGCCTTTAATATCCTCGAATTATCACATGCAGATGCCTTTACAGACAGATTTCATCGATTTAATGGGAGGCTTCCTCCATAGGTTCAAAAATGCTTTTTCAAGCTGGCTATACATTGGTATACAACAGTGATCACAAAATTATACACAAGCAATCTGATGACAGGATCATGGACACTACGGCTCCTCCATGCCTATGGGGATCAAAGACGTACATTCCAATCTCATGGGAAAAAAAATAAGGCACAAATCCCCCCAAAAAATCATTACAGCCCACGATGTGAGAGCCCAAAGCCATTGACCCAAATCCAGTCAAGCACCCATGAAACTGAATCCACGATGGCCTCATCCTGCGCTCCACAGCAGCCATAGGATGCCTTGCCAATGTTCTGGAGCCAGACACCACAGCACACCCCCAGAGGCCCTGCGGGCCCATACCCCAAAGAGCCAGAGCCACCTCTGTGGCACAAGGGAAACCTAAAACCACATAGGGGTTTGTATGTAATGTTAGGGCTGATCGGTGTATATGGCTGTCAGAAGAACTTTTGGTTGATGTGTTGTCATATGAGTGTCATTTAGGTGGGATAGGTAGGACTGCCTGAAGGCCGCTCAAAGGTGTTGCACGCATGTTGCACTAATTAGTCTGGGAGGGTGGACTGGGACGACCTCACACAAACATTCCTATCTGCTTTCTGCTTCACCAGTACTAGCTGGTCAGCAGAATTTTAAGGCCCAGTGTGGATGGAGTGTTGCATTTGGAGAGGCAGAACATGCCTAGGTCTGAGACTAAGCTGATTTCCCAGTAGCCACTGCTCTATCCATATGTTCAGGAATTCAATCTACAGTAATCTCCATCTCATGATCTTCAGTCTGTTGGCTTTAGCAGGCTCTTATGTGCTGGAGCAGGAGCTGCTGTCAGCCAGCCTCATTACTGCTTCCCTGTCTCCCACGTTTCCTCATACTATATCTGCCTTTTTTTTTTGCAACTTGTAAGCTATAAGGCTCACAGTAAATACAGCTTTCGCCTGTCCTATTACATCTGGAAATTAGATGTTCTTTATCATCAGTTAAGTATCTCACAATAGATCAAAGTCACAAAGCGCCTATGGAGTATTACCTGCTGTCAGAGTATCTACTGTACAGTATACCTAAAAAGCTAGTAACTGGCCAAAAGCCTTATGCTGGAAGGGGAAAACTTTTTGCTCTGTAGTCTATGCTCAATTTTGGTGAGCCAAACCACTTTTGATGTGAAGAGTATATCAGAGACACCTGTTCAGGCTCCCACCCACTCAGGAAGTCAAAGGTTTTTATTTGCAGGAACTGGCTTGTCTACTGTGAGCAAGACCTGCTACAGGGACTAGACCAATCAAGGCTTAAAAGCAGCTCGAATTTTAGTAAAAAACTCTACAAAATGACCTTTTAGGACACATGTTAGCAGTGACTTCTTATAAAGCACCTGCTGACATTTTATTAATCTGTAATGGTGTAAGACTTCTCGTGGAATTCTGAGCCATGTACTCTGCTGTGCTGGTAAAAAGGCAGCAAGAGATTGAGGGCAACTCTTTAACATGCACTGAATCCCAGCTTGTCAAGATGGTAGCTCTCTGTGGCAATTGGCCATGCTGAAGACGACGACTGGTTTCTTGTCAATCAGGGAGAAGAAATTACAACTGATACCACTACTCTGGGGAAATGAAGAAAGCATCTAAGGAATAGCTTCAGTATGTACCTAGGTTTGTATCATCCTGGAAACTACATCTTATCCTGGATTAACACTGAAAAAAAGTCACTTCCTTCCATCTTAAAGATCAGGACAACCTCAGTTCCTTGTGTTAAATGTGTTGTTCTGAGAACTACATAATGTTGGACTGAAACGGATGCGAATTAGTCCATATTGATGAATAAGCCATATCAGGCATCATTTGAGGGACAGTCAAAGGCTAGGTTCAAATTACCAGCCTGAAGTGACTTAAATCAGATTTTTACCCCAATGTGACAGCTAAAAATTAGCATCTAAAATGACGCATCTGGTTTTCTTCCTTCTTCTGGACCTCAACAAATATAGAGCTAAATTACAGATCTAAATTACAAGTCAAATCCCAAGATTTTGCTAAAATTCCTTCAATTTTTTTTAAAATGAATGAATTTATGATGCATTTTAACCCAGATAATATAAGCAAAGACATATCAAAGACATGCATGCCCTTTCAGAGGACAGATGTGTCCACATTAGAGTCAGATAAAAGTCATGTGTAATTATGAATTAGGTGAACCATTATGACATGCAAATCCGATCTGACCAAAAAAATCTGAATTGAGCAATGTGGCTTGTAATGTGAGCAAAAGGAAGAAACCTACACTATGTTTAAATTCCATACTGTATGTCAAGAAATACTGTACAAACTCACTTACCAAACAAAAAAAATCATGTCTGTTGATGTAGTATAGATTGTACTCTTTCTGCTGTCCTACCTCTTGTCACCTACCCTGGCCCAGTTCTGTCCACCCCTGCATACTGTAAATATGGCTCTGCGGGGGTTACCATAGCTGGCAGTAATGATAGATTTCCAGGCAGAAAGGGTTGGCTGGCATAAAGGAGAAGATGAACAGACATTGAACAGAGAAAAGGGCAACTAGGAAGCTAAGTCAGTTATGGCTCCATTGTTTTTCTCTTCGTCTCTGCAGGATTGCATTACTGAGACATGAAAGATAGGTTCTGACCCTTTGAAAGTGTAAGATGCAGCACAGCTCAGTAATGGGTTCCTTCCCATAATGCTGGTGTGACCGTTAGACTGCTGTCGCTGTGCCTAAATTGCCAGATAAAAACGTTGTGGTTTTGAAAATCAGATAAGGAAGCATTCTGGTTTGGATTTGTGCTTGTATTTTATTTACTTTTTTAAATCCTCATCAAGCTTCTTTATTTCTGATGTAATTACATTTTTAATATGTTTAACCAGCAACCTTTCAGAACAACCCCAGAGATTTCATAGAAGGAAATTGAGTAGAAATTGAATTGAATCTGGACAGGGTTTGTCACCGACAATGGGCGATGCTGTAGTGTAATCACTAATTATCACAATTTGTCTGAACAACAAAGAAAAAGTGAGATGGGGACCCTTGTTCTTACAACACGGTCCTGTCGGGAGCCTGTTGTTGTTTTCATTTGCATTCAGATCACATGGCATATTTGGACAGATGTTATGCCATGAGGACTACTCAAAAGGTTCTCCAGATTTAATGTTGCTTGCCTTTTACAATGATTGCCTTATGTTATAGCCTTTGTTGAATAATGGTAAATCACTAAATGGGAGCTACAGATTGCTGCAGACTGCAATAACTATAAACTAGGCTACTTAGAGAGTGGCATACTGTTTTATACTTAAACCCATTTCCCTCAACTACACATGACGTCCCATTTCGGTGAAATATATCAATGTAAAATCTATTCAAATCCAAATTTACAATGAGAACCCAGTGCATACCTTTGGGTGGGTAGACTGGGATAAAACCTTATACATAAACCTCTCTTTTAAGTGACAGGAAAAGATTGGGTCAATGAGATTTTTAATTACATTTTCACAAAGGCGCAGGACTGCTTCTGGGCTGAAGGGACACAGGTAAATGCAGACAGGCTTTGTAATAACACATCTGTCATCCATCTGCCCATAGGCCCAAGAGCAGAGCTCTTTCATTACAGTCTGCTCACACGCTCACAACGGCAATCGCTATTGCTTAATTAGAAGATTAGAGGATCCAATTAGAAGATCTCCTGTCTCAGAGATCAACACATCCTTTGAAATGAGACACTTTTGTTGCCCTGAGGGTCGCCATTTCCTTCTTGTCAATTTGATTGTGCCTGAGCGAGTGCAGTGGGTTTCTGCCAGCCTGTAGGCACACTGGCCAGGCCATCCTTCAACAGAGATTTGGGTTTCTTATTAGAAACGGTAAGCACATTTGCATAGCTGGTGCTGGAAAGCCATTTACCGCAAATAAAAGTATCAGCCATGCTTATGGGCTTTTCTTAACGCTTTTCTTCTACAAGCTTCTTTTGTGTTACTCATTACTTAGAGTAATAATAGTACACTTTAACCCAAGGTAATATGCAAGTGTGGCAGACTGCAATGTTGCCTTACTCTATACTGAGAATTGTCATTTCTGTCTGTCATAGCAAAGGCAAACAGCAACAAAACCTTTTTTTTTAATGTCATAACAATTCAGTTGTTTTTCTGAGAGTCAAAAGATGATGGCTATGGGAAAGCTTTCTTTTAGATCTGTATACATTTTTGCATCTTTTCAAGTAACAAAAGTTTATCAACTACTGAATACTACATGTGTTTCTGGTGGCGTTTTTTCCAGTGTCCAGCAAATGGGTTTTGATGTGGGATGCATGTTCGTAACACAGCTCAAAGTCATTTTAACTTAATTGCATTTTGACAGATCCTCGCAAATCATTGCCTATAAACTTCCATGTGATAAGAGTAAGTGCACTTATCATGAAATAACAGCTTTATGGTGCAGTTTAGCGCCCCTAGTGGATATAGTGAAATAGAGAAAAATTTAAATAAATTAAATCATATTTGTGCATCTAATTGGGTCATTGCTGATTGTCTAAATAAGGGGATCAAGATCCACGTAAAAAAAATAAATTAACACATTTTGAAACATACTTTTCTGTATTAATGTAACCACAATTTTAAAACATCATGGACATTGTGTCTGCTAAGGAAGGGCGCTAAATTGGAAAGTCCATTCCCTCACTGTTCAACTTTATAACCACATCAACAGCCATTTTGGATTTTGTTTCCTGGGAGGGGCTCTACACCAGAAAGTCATCCATTACATTATATGATCAACCATTTGTTTGAGAAATAGTGTTTTAAATGAAAATTCTATCTTAAAAACATGTTGTCTTATGTCTTAAACCACCGTCTTTTTTTTTTTATACTCAAGGCTTGTGGCTGGTTGTTTCAAATACCAATTTGATCCCCCCCCCCCCAATAACTTCCAACCCCTGTGTGTCCAAAATTATTTCCGGCTTACACTGGAGAATACTTTGATATACAAAATGTGTTCACAAATATTATTTTTAATTGCCTGCCTTGGCCCTGACTGGTGCATTTATAACCAAACTGCATAAAATGGATCCAATATGTATTACATTTAAACACATGTTGTAAACTTGTATAAAAGGTTTAGCAAAGGCCATTCTAATTGTTCACTAGAGGATAATCTCTTTTGCTTCTTGAATTTCATTTGAGAATGTTATTAGAACTGGCCAATGATTGCCTGAATCCATGCTGATAAAACAACAGCTGTCTTACCCACAGGATGTTAAGTAATTACCTACAAGAGCAGGAACAAATGTAGCTACAGGCTTGTTGAAACACACATTTCCTCTCTGCATTTTGCATCGATTGACCGTGAAAGATTATGTATTTCTGCATTTGATAACACTGTGACATATGATTATGGTCACAGATCTTTCTGTCAACTTGGAATGTTTTTTTTTATTCAATTATCAATTTATATTGCTTGAATCGTCTCTTTTATCTTATGTCAAAGACATTCACAAGTGCTAGTGATGTGATAAAGACATGTCGGGGTTATGCTGTAGGATTGTGATAAAGCAAGAGAATACCTGGATCAATATGTGATAGTTTGACTTGCTTTATCTCTCTTTCCACCATGCACCATGTTTTAAAGGCCATAATAGTGTGAGCATGATGACAGACAAGGTCATCCCTTTTGTTTCCTCTGCATGTCTGAAGATGTGCTTCAGGGAGACAGTGCTACATTTATTCGATGACCTTCTCTGGTCAATTCTCCAACTACAAATCAACTTTATTGTCTCAGGTGTCTCTGATGAACTCCATCATGAGAAGCCAGTTCCAATGTGAACCAACCTGGATGCCCCCCGAGACCTTTTCAGAGACCCTCGGAGCGAAGTGTGTGCTCTTCTGATTCAGGCCAGATTGCTTTTGCTCTGGTACTTCACTGGTCCTGGCATTAAACCCAGCTTTGTTTGTTTACTCAGTAGCCTTCCATCTGCTGGTTGTCTTCATTTGGACTTTGAACACCGGAATTAAATGTCAGCCTCAGGTTTCCTCTTCCCTTTGTGCCGCTGCGAGATGGGACTTGTGGAGAGTTTGTGCGGCTGTTAGTTCTGTCCATTACATCATACCTCTTTCATATCATCCTCCCAAAGGGTTTGAGTTTGAAGCTTTACAAACAGATGTGATGCCCCAGCTTTTATTTTGATATTCTTTTTGAATTCACCATTTATGTGAGCTAAAAGTGATTCCTCTTGCAAAGCTGCCCAAATTGATACTAATCATATTTTCCACTCAATCTAAAAGCTAATGCAGTGAATTGGTGCAGGCACATTTAGAAAACCATATGGCACAGAGCATTCAGGTTCAGAGATGTTACGTAAACACCTGTGCCAGTGCATTTTAAATGAGTGGTTTGATTGCTACAAACTGGTTTTATGCACAGATATTTGGGTTCGTTACATGGCTTGTGTCTAGTGTTATTCAGTGTTAATTGGTATTCCATACTCCTTTCATCTAGCTCTTGCCTATAAGTCAGTCCAGCCCAGAGAAATGCCTGAAGGTTTTCCTTTGGTCAAGCTTGCAGAGTTCTGCGTTATATACAGGTTGTCTGTACAGTCCATCCAGTCTCCAGGCTAGTCTTTGGCGTGGATGCAAGGAGACCATGACAATCCTACATCATCAGAGGATACATACATCATTTTTTAAGGTGTTCACTGTTCCAACCCTGGATAGAGCTATGGTTATGCTATGCCTTCATATCTCCACACTGGAGTGTTTATATCCACACTACATCTGGAAAGCAAGCATTTATTTGGAATTATTTATTAGTTTCCAGGGTTTTCTTAAATAATTGAATGCTTATATATATATAATAAAAAAAAAGATTCTCCGTCGAGATTCTGAGATGATTAAGACGAAGTAGGTGTTAATATTATACTAATAATCTTCCATTAATAGTTACTTTTAGTGTAAATTTATGCAACTTCAAAATTGGCAATGTAAGAGAAAAGTGATATCGTTCCCAAGGATCTAATAGCACATAAAATTAAAGAATTTGACAACCTTCCCTCGCACTCTCTTCTAACGCCACAGGTTTTCCAGTCCCTTTTATTACAGTTTTAATTGTTAAACACAAGTACTGTTTGAGGTAATCATTCACTAGTAAGCAGCATGCAATACATTTAATTATCTTATCTATTGCACTCAACTGAGATGAGAGCGAATTTCAGGGCTTTCATTAAGATGCCAATTTCTCAGAACTATTGAGTATTCTGGAGGCAAACTGTCTAGATGAGATTAGATGTGGTTGTTTGAGAATTACTCACTTCTAAACCATCTGCCTCTCAAATTACACATTACCCAAACTGGTTGGCTCACAGTGGACCTTTATTGAATTAGAAATCCTTCATTGTGTTAAGAGTGGCTCTGGATACCTGGATGTGTACTGCTACATGCAGCAAGAGAACAAGCTTCAATCTTCTCCTTCATTGTTGTGGCTGCTCTCTGCACACCCATTCATTCATCTTCTGACAGTAGAGAGAATTTGGGTGGGGGGGACATAGATGACTGGAGAGAGACACAGAGAGAGAGAGAGAGAGAGGTTGAATGCAATAGGACAGGCCTTTCCACACCTTTAACTCCATTTGTTATGTTAATTATTATCAAGTTCACTCAATCTGCAGCGTAGCAGAGCTTATGGCTAGACTGGCAATATATCAAATGACTGATAACACACTTAGCATTTTATCTGTCCCATATACCAAGGCAGAATGAATGACAGCACTAAGTTCATCTGAACAGTGACAGCTCTGTCTTGATCAGATCGTACATAGCTGTTACCAAACCTTATCACTGATAAGCCCTTCCAAAAAGCTAAAGAAACATCTCTTCACAGAAAAAGTCACTACATCCTATGATTATATGTTTCCGAATCTGTTTATGTATGGTACATCCAAGTACCTGTCCAAGCTGTTACCATAGAAACGTATTATAATGAGTGGATTTATATCAATCTTGCAGCTAGATCAGGTCTGAGCTGCTGTTTTTGAAAATGAATCATCTTCCAATCAGAATTAAATAGTCAACACCATTGTAGTGAGAATGGCACCGTGAGAATAAGTTAAAAAGTAAAAGATGAAGTGAAGATTAGATGTCCCTGATTCAAAATGCTCTGAAAACCTACTTAGACGTTGATTGAATCTGCTGTGTGCACAGGGAAAAATGTCTCCTTAAAAAAAGAAGAAGAAAAAAACGCTATCAGGTTTATCAAGTAATATTTGGTCGTTTTTGGCAGCTACCGCTGTGGTATTATTCCCCCTGCTCCCAGTCTCACACACAAGTTGTTTATAAGGGGAGATTGGGTGGGATGTTGTACAAGCACACCGATGTGTGTTTTCACGGTTTTTGTTATCCTCTAATAAGTTGTGGCCTGTCGGTTTTTGTTTTTGAACTCCCTCAGGAAATCCAGCAGCCCTCAGATTTAGACCAGAGATGAGTGTGGGAGATTGCCGTGAGTAAACACATAGGGCTGATCAACTCCTCGTGACTGGATTACCAAGCGCTGGATTGCTCGGCCGCTCCAGCAATCCTCGCTTCTCTTCCTTCTCCTCGCTGTCCTTTTCAATCAACTCGAAGGGTGAATTTTTGGCCAGGCTTTACGGAACAGTAAATATAGACTTTTGAAATGCACTAGTGGATGTGTCTGTTGTAAGATTCATGATTTTCAGTCCTTTGCTTTTACCAGTGACGAGTTCGGTTTTACTAGTGAGCTTGAACTGTCTCAGATGTGGGGTGAAGATGATGTCGGCTCCTGACAAGAGTGCAGGCTCCAAGCCATTTTCCTTTCCCATCTCCCACCAAACTCTTTAATTTCCGAGCCGAGTGTAAAATATTGATGAAAAATTTTGAGCCTCCTTCTCACCGTGAAAGAACCAATCAAGTCCACAAACCGGCGTTAACTTTGGGTTGTCATGGATCCCTACACTTGATCAATAAGCTTCACATATCATTACAGTGGGCTGCATCTGAGGTGCCTGCCTTGTTCTCGGCCTGAAGTGGTAGAAATCTTTCTTAAAAATTGCCTGTGATTCACATTTTAGTCTCGAGGGCAAAGTGTATTTCAGTGCCACATTCGTTTAAGGTGTAGTACTCGGCTTTTATGCCACTGATATGAGGACGTGGGCATTTCAAGTCAAACCCTATCTGTTTCATGAGAATCGGTGTCCTGTTAACTGCTTTTCTGATCCTCTCACTACTTTCTTTTCTTTTCCAGCAGCCCTGGTGGTTTGTTTGCTTGCTTATGTAAAGGGTTCAGCTAATTGGTCCACGAAACATATGAGCCGTGGAGAAACTACTAATAATATACTATTTCGGTAAAACACTAATTGACTACTTTGTGAGAAAATGCTCATTGTATGTGATTGTATGTATAACGTTCTAACTGTTCCACTTTCCTAACTATCTGTGTGAAAAGGTGCTTGAAGACTCAGAGGTGCATTAAAAAAATCTTTTAATGGAAGTGGCCACTACAAAAGCAACTTCTTTTTTTTTTCCAGATCTGTCAATGAAAAAACATGAATAATTAACCACAATGAAAAAGTAACGATCAATTCCATTAAAAAGAAGACTTTTTTGTCCTGGAATCCAGATACTGCCTAATTCCCGGACTTTAGAGAGTCTGGTTTGTAGTACTGTAAATTGTTTATGACACTTGTAAATTGCTTTTTAAGACAGACTCCAAGGAATGAAACCCTTTGAGAATCTTCAAACCCCTACCGTTTGGATTTTTTAAGACTGCTGCAATAACATTTTATCAGTCCATTTTAAAACATCCACTTTGTTTTGGCTTTCGTTGTCCCAGTAGACTCCAGAGCAGGAGCAGGAGCTCAAAGAGCGGTGGATCACGCCGTCATCGGTGGAGTGGTGGCCGTCGTGGTCTTCGCCATGCTTTGTCTTCTTATCATTTTGGGCCGATACTTCGCAAGACACAAAGGTACGGAGGCAGCTCATTTCCACACAGATTGCACACTCTCTCCATGATGAGGTCAAGAGACCTAGTAATTATTTAGGCTAAGATTTTCAGTCGGAAGGATTCCGCAGAGGTCCTGTGACTTGGCTCGGTGTAGTTCTGTGTTTTTATTATGATGAGAGAGTCCGGTTTTCATCGAGGCTACTGCTTTCATTATCAAGCGCTAGACTGTAGGGACAGGAATAATACCACTCGGAAATGAAGTTTGAAGTGGCGTTGTTATTCCCACCACCTTGTTACATTTTGAAGGTTAATCTTGAAGCGCAAGTCGCGGCGAATGGAAAACACCAGCGTCTCTGATTTGGAGAGGTTTTTCATGGAAATTGAAGAATATATTTTCATAAATTAATGGTGACTTTGAACAAAACGATCAACAGGCATGTTCTTCAAAAACATGTGCCATGGCCGTTTTGCAGTGATTTGCAGGTTTTAATGGTGCTCATTTGCCATTGCAAATGAGAGCTGCGGAAATGTATTCTGTAATCAAACTGTCTCCCGTGTTTTATCATTTGAAATTGGTTTGAGGCACCACTACGTTTGCATATAAAAAGCAGCGTAGTGATACCGCCTGCAGCGCTGCACACACCTTACTTACAGGCATCCCAGTCGCACTTTAAAGTCTGTGTGATCGACACTCGCTGTAAATTAAAAGAAGCCACTCCAGACAGTCTTTTAAGATCTACCGGCTGCATCAATCAGATGCCGCAGGGTATGCGGAGAGTATTACTTTTATCATCATGCCTTCTTTTTTTTTTTTTTTTTTTTACATCCTACAGGTACCTACTTCACACATGAAGCGAAAGGGGCAGACGACGCAGCTGATGCCGACACGGCCATCATCAACGCTGAAGGCGGACACAACAACTCGGATGAAAAGAAGGAATACTATATCTGATTGTACAAATCTCTGGTGGTGTTATTAATATTAATATTATTATTATTTTGTTTTGTTTCTGTTTTTCGATGGTCGGGACGGGTGGGGCATGGAGGGGTTAAGAACTGGGAATGCTTTGCTGTATTTTTGTTCTTCTTCCTGGGGATTGAATTGATCTAGACTACATGGACACCTGAGATGATTTAGCCATTGTCTTTGAGGGGGTTGGTGGTGGGGTGGGAGGGATGGGAAGGGATGGGCTGTGGTTGCTAGATGTTACCATGTATCACTATAGAAAGCTTCACCATTGAACACCTCCCAAACTGCTGGTACTCTTTTCTTATTTTTCCTCCTTTGGTTCTGACCATTTGCAGAAACTTCTGTGCCTTGTTCTGAATTTCTTTTCTCTGTCAAGCTTTTGGTTTCGAACTCCAGAGTGTCATGCTTCCCCACACATAACCGCAACCGGTTCCTTTATCTGTGTTCCTTTTAACCAGTGTCGCAGTCTGCTTTCCTATGAGGGTAAATATACACAGCGCCTCAAGACACTCCTGCACTGTGTAGGCATCAAGTTCTTCTACTGCAAACCAAAATCCCATCATATCCGATCTTCTATACTGTGAGAAGGCCAGGTTATATGGCATCATTTCTGCATCCTTTTAGTAAATTTCAGAACATGTGCATCACTTTATAAATATCCAAGAATTTAAATGAGCAAAAATAAAACTACGATGCGTTAAAGTCCCACTTGGTTATATGTTAGTACTATAGGACTGCACCTGTTTCTGTCCTGGCAGGCCTCAAGCAAAATTCCTTTTTTTTTTTTTTTTTTTTTTTTTTAAGTAAATATAAAAAGAAACATTGCCTCGTTTTCATCAGTTTCTTTTCAAATTACATGTGCCAGTACTCTTGAGGCATTGCTACTCGTCTGGAATGTGCAGACGTGCAGGCGAATTATTTTCATCTTGACATGCTGCACTTACAGAGACACGTTGTTTGGTTGCACTCAGCTAGATGGTGTTGAAAGCCTTTTGTGGATATTTATTGCTTTGGTATAATGTTGTCTTTTTTTTGTTGTTGTTGTTTTTTTTTTGTCTCATCCAGAAATGTAAAAAAGAAAAAAAATCCATACCAGTGAAATAATTGTCACGGCATAAAAAAGGTCAAATGCTTTTAGGATTATTTTGTCTCTTAAATTAGACGCTCTAGCTTTCTTGAGCTGCTGGTGATGGTCCTGTAGCACATGCTTATCTGACTACCTAAAATATTGTCAACGCAAACTGTGGGTCTGTTAGTTAGGTTTTAGATTTTGGTTTCAGTATATATGACTTGACAGTGTAGGATGCAACCATGATGTTTCTTTCGGACTGTGGGATGTTGTTTGATATAATTATACTACCTAATGACAAATCATAAACAGCCAAAATATGTTTCCTCATGTAGACATTGTAGTTATATGTTAACGATGACGAGCCCCTGCTGTGATAAGGTACATATCGATCCGCTACAATATGTATGACTTCGGTGATTACCTCTAGCTTTATTAGCAGTGCAGATAATCCGAGTGCTGACTCGAATGTTTTAGGACAAAAAAAAAAAAAAAGGCGGAATTTCAGTCAAACGTAACTGATTATATTATTAAATGAACAGAACAACTATCGCTTTTGACTTTGCTCATAATTCAGTTCCAGTGCTCCACACTCTGTGAACAATCAGCCTACCTGATTGCTGTGCTGGATTAGGATTAGAACTGAATTCTTCAGGAAATGGTTGGTGATTAGTGATCTAGACTAGACAAATAAAGTTAATTTTATTGCGTGTTCAATTAATGTTCAATCAATCAATCAATCAATCTATGTTCCTTCTACAAGGGATAAATAAAGATTTCCACAATAGACTTTGTTTTGCTTTAGCAAAACAAGTCTTTTATTATTATTATTATTATTATTATTATTATGTTTCACAGGATCTTTAAGAATATAGATTCAACAATTGCATCAGAAACCATTTTTCGATTTCAACCTTGTTTACACTGGAGTGTGTAGATAACTCGTTATATTAGTTGTATATGCGTGAATTACCAAATTGACTTTTTTGGAGCAAGTCCTTTTTTTCTTTCTTTTTTTTATAATTAAAATCAATAAACAAGTCAAAGCTTTATAAATTGGCCCTGACCCTCAATTTCACTTCACCAGCATGACGATGAAGACGGCAACAAGTGTTTGAAAGCTGACAGCATGCTAATCAAACATGAAAGGGTGAGACAGGAAGTTGGGACTAGTGAACCTATACCGAACTACAAACAGGATTAATGTACTGTATTTAACCTTGTGTGCAGCTCCACAACCTCTGAAAGCTGAACTAACTTTAGGAAATCCCAGATGGTTTAGTAGAATCGATCAGCCCTGCAATGTATATATGCTCATCATTAATGTAACTCTCACTGTCTTTCAACTTCTGTGTATTACACTTAATCGCTGAAGCTAACAGAAAACAAACACGTCAAACACATCTGGTTTAAAAAAAATTTTAAATAAAAATAAACAAACATGAAGAAAGCAGGGCCTTCTTCCTAGCACATCCTGTACCCTCTGGATGAATAGAAAAGCTTCATTTCACATATGTGAAATTTATATATATATAGGCATCTGTAGCTCAGCCGACAAAAGTGTATGTGAATGTCGTTTTCCAGAACTCAGATTCTTCCTCTCATGTCAAGTGCAAACCAATCAGTGTCAAGCTGGAGGTATTTTTAATGAAGTTATGGTTTTTGCTCGTCACATTGTGCTGTTGAGTAGACACCATGCCCTGCTGACCTCTTGTGTGTAAATAGGACAAATGAGGTTAAGGAGATATTACTGTCACGCTTCGCTTCCTTTTGTTATTTTAAAACAATACACCTTCACTAAACCTTGAGTATGTATTTGACCATTAGAAAGCTTCTTTATTCTTAATATTTTATAGCACAGTACAGAAAGAATGTCTTACAGCTCCGAGGTGTAAGTAGACATGTGCGAATGTATGACTTTTCCATAGTGGACTTTGTTTAGCTTTGGTTAAAAAAAAGTCTGGTGGCTTCAGTTCACGCAAGATCTCAGAGTCCATACTCGACATTCGCCTACGTGGGGAAAAAAAAGAAAAAGAAAAAAAAACATACCGTTCTACTGATTCAGTGGTCGTTTAGACTGGGCCGGTGTACATTTTGTTAAACTTGATATGTTAGACCTATTTTAAATGTGTCGGTTGTGGTCTTTTGAGGACTTGAATGTCCAAAATAGGACTCTATGGAAATGCAGCGTTGTGCAAAATTGTTGTTTTTAAACACCTCCATTTTTGTCTGTTATTTGTACAGTGGAGAAAAAAAAGGTCCAAAACATGCGAACTGCCCGTGGTGAGGTGTGAATTTGGGGATTTAGATTTTTTGCGCATTTTGTCTTTTATATTGGCACATTCGTCGTTTCAGCTAATTCTAATGTCCCCTTGTTTAAAAAAAAAAAAAAGAAGAAGAAGAGTACGACAGTGTTAATGATGTGTTTTGAGTTACATTCTTACTTGATTTTTCTTAAGTTGTTTCTGCCCTGCCTCAGGTTCATGTACAACAAATGAATGCTATGTTTGCATCTCAGGTAGATTGCAACATCGAGCCCCCTTTCATTAATGAAGTAGATGAGATTTAATCAGAAGTCGAGAGAAAAGAAATGGTAAAAGTTTTGCATTACAGTTGTACATTTTTATGTAATTCTTTAATATTTGGTGCACTGTACACAAAATGCTGAGTGTTAATTTTAGACCTAGTTCACGGAGAAACAACTGCTGAAATGATGTAAAAAGACTGAAAGACACGCATCGGTTACAATCTCATAGCAAACTCAAGCATAGTTATCAGTCTGGCTCCAGATGCGTTGGATCACTCGAAAGTTTTGGATGTTTATCACCCATAGTTTAGGTTGATTTTTTTTGTCTTTCTGCTGTACTTGGGCAATGTTACTGTGTATTAATGAAAACAAAAAATATCCACATTCCCATACACATTTTGTATTGGTTCATTTTAGACATTTTTACAAAAATGGAGAGTTCTTGTCTTAATAAAAAGAAAAGATATTAATGTTCAAAGTAATTACTGTTTTTGGTGTTTTTTTTGTCCTTTCCTACTGTACATAAACCAGCTTCATGTTTCTGAAATCAAATGGTGTTAAAATCAAAGTAGCGCATGAAAATGTGACCATTTGTGCCTTCAGCTAATTATAATTCGTTATCATACAGCTCTTTTTTTTTCATCATCAACATAACTTCTGACATATATGAGGAAAAAAATCTGAAGTGGAAATAATACTCTTACATAATCGTGCTGTCTTTGTTTTAAATAGTAATAAAAAATAAATAACAACAGGGCATGCTGTTAAAGAAAAATTATTATTAACGATTTCCTCAGAAAGTCTTGTTTATTAACTGAGTACTCTTATTCGTTCATAATTACAGTCCATTTAATGTTATAGAACATCGTCTATCGCAGTTACTAAAAATCTTTTTGTCCAGAAAAGTAAATAATCACAGAACCCCTCACAATATCAAAAATGACACATCATGTACTAGATCTAGCACCAATATCTAAACCTGTCATCTGACTTGTAGCTGAAACTACCGTCAAAGCTGCTACTACAGTACACAAATTTAACCAATTTCAGGAATTTCAGGAATTTAACAGCACTCTGTTATAATGCATAATAATCCATGAGGTATTATTACATTTCTGAGACGTCTCAAGGTTGTCCTTTCCTTGTGTGATGTTACAGCTCTCTTGGAGCCAGTTAAACTTGAGAGCTCCCTCAGACATAATTCAGCAGCATCAGTTAACACTAACATTAACGCTTGTTAGAACACCCTGTGACTATTTAAAGCATCATAAATTTTTTTTCTTTGCATTAATTAAAAGATTATTGACG
Organism: Dolichallabes microphthalmus; assembly: GCA_026413445.1. NCBI lineage: Eukaryota > Metazoa > Chordata > Actinopteri > Siluriformes > Clariidae > Dolichallabes > Dolichallabes microphthalmus. Next base: position 12,588,199 of record JAOTQY010000018.1, on the reverse strand, counting down.
GCAGTGCCACTCGCTGATATCCGGCGTTTATTATACGGGGCTCCGTCGTACACTCTGCACCGAACATCACTCTGTTTTCAGCACAGTGTCAAAGATGACAGAAAGTCTAGCACTCAAAGTGAGAAAATTCCCCAGTGCTCCATCCTCAAGCTGCCTATGCTCCTGTTTTAACCTTGCGCTTCCCTGCCAGACTCAGCAAATCACACTGCGGATGCTGACCATGAGTTTTGGCCTTATTATTATTATTATTTTTATTTATTTCTCTGGTTTGTATGATGCTTGGTTTTGATTGCTTGTGCATGAGCACAGCACCAGGGTTGTCACACTGCCAAATTTCAATGTCACCTTCTACCTGGTTGCAAGGACTCTTAAGGTGTTTCTGCCTGAGCATATGTCGGGTGGTAACATCTCCAGTCGGGAGAGAAATAAGGAGAAAAAAATGGTGGGATGGCAAAAAAAAAAAAAAGAAAGAAATTAAAAATCAAAAAATGGAACGGGGTGGGGTAGCATTGGCATGTGTGCTTATTTTTATGATGAAATGAAAGTGGCAAAACAAGAAAATATGATTTTATTTTTGCACTTAAAAAAACTTCGATGGGAAATTAATAAATTTTTCCATAATATTTTACCATGTCTTCTTCTATACTTTTACTACTAATACTTATGAAATAATTATGAATTCAAATGGGAGGTGTGGTGCCATGGTAGTTGTCTCACACCTGTCTCATACTCTGGTTTCCCTCCTTCAGTGTTAAGCTGATTGTTGTTTTCAATTGTATAGCTGGGTGTGTGAATCAGAGTGCACTTGTGCCCTGTGGTGAGTTGGCACCCCATCCGTGATGCCTCGGTCTCCCTGAGATAAGCTCCAGGCTCCTCCACACCTCCACACATCAGCAGTATGGAAAATGAATGAACAAACAAGCAAAAAAAAATTTATATATAAAAAATGTCATGGCAATTTTAGGCTTTCAGTGGTTTCTTTGAACAGGGAGTTTTTCTGGAGGAAAAAGATTGAACCATACAGTATATATGTTTATATGAGGAATAAGATTTCATTTATTTAGGGTTTACTGATATCAACCTATGGGCAAAATTATACATACAGTATAAAGATATATATACAGTATATACACTTACCTACTTAGACTATGAATTCGATGATGCTGAAAGCCCAGGAATGTCTGTAAATTTGCCTAGCCCAAGGTCTATAGGCTTCCTGTTAGTGTTTGAATGATTTAAAAAAAATTTTTTGGCTCTGCTATGTAAAGCATTTGGTCAACTATCGGTTGTTTTAAATGTGCTATATAAATAAATTAACTTAACTTAACTAGTGATCATAATTGACTACATCCTATCTGTGCCAAAATTCTAAAAAGGGTTTGTTTGACAGCACGTGTTGAATTTGCCAACTCATAGTACAATGGAAAAGTCCATGGAGCTCAGTGCAGATCTCAGGATTGTAGTTACACAAGTTAGTAATGTCTCTTGGAGTCATTTTTAAACAACTGCAGATTCAGAGATTTACAAAAGAATAAATAAAAGTAATTTGGAGGTAAAGCTATGCAAAGAAAAACTTCAGCCCCAGCCAGGACCTATCAAGGCACAGGAACACCAGTGGCACTCTCTATACAATCAAGCATCACCCTGGAATGAAAGGGTATATATTTTTAAAAAATGTGAACTTTTGACTTTGACTAATGGGGTCACACTCTGTTGAAGACCATGAAGTTCCCACTGCATCCTATACCTTTCATTATGAAGTGATGGTTTGAGGAATCGGATCCAGTATTTTTACGAAATTCTCTAAACATGGTCATAACCAGAGCAACATAATGTAACGTTAATTCAGTCTGCTACAACGTGTCATGGAACTACCATGGTCATACTGTAGCAAGTCTGATGAGGTCATTATGAGAACTCCATTGATGCAGCAAATGCACAGTGACATCCCAGTGGCAGCTCAACAGATGTAGCAACAACGAAGTGACATCCCAATGACATCCGAATAGAATGCCATCCAATCTTTCCCATATGCGACATGCTTGTGGTACGTCAATGAAGTCCCTAAGAGGTGTTAGTTATGTCATTATCTGGTTAATCCCATCATTACTACAACCTCATTATGTTCTTCCCGCATTTTTATTCAACCACGTCCTTTTCCAAAAAAAGAAAAAAGGAGACTGTACAGGTCTCTGTGTTCTTGCCAAGTTGGGCAAGTTCTTACCCAATTCACCCAATTGGTTGAGGACGTAGTGGGAATGTGGCTCAGTGTGTCGGAGGTTTGAACTTTGCACATGGACAAAAGCCTTCAGAAAAAGTTTTTAACCAGTGGTATGTTTGGAGGAGTAAGGGTGAGTTATTCGACTCTAATAAAGGTCCAGTTCAAAAATGTCTTTGCAAGGCCAACGTTGCTATGATGTTCATGTCCATGAAGAGTATATGTAAACATTTGACCACAGCTGTACATACAGAAAACATTATGTCAGGCTTTACCGACTCTGGATACGATGCTATTTATATTATTACATTTCTCATGAGTTTTTTTTATCCAAGAGGTTCATTTTCAAATTCCCCTCATCGGAAGGATTTTATAAAGATGAGTTGAAACTATACATGTTTAAATTCTTTCAGATGTGTTTCCTTGCAGAATAACATAAAATAGTGGTATAATTCCAGCACACACTGAGTCGCCACAAATTGCTATGTTATGAATTCCATTTTAGCCATCTATAGACACCAAACTACCCTTTACAGGGGCTAAATGGACTCACTGATGGCTGGTAGGAAGAAAGTGGAAATCATTCACTTCAACAATAGAAGGTCTTAATGGTGTTGGCCCTCTGCACGGTGCACGCCGGGTCAATAGGTGAAAAGGAGACTGATTCATGAAATTGCTACAGATTTCCAGGTAGTGAGATGGTGGAATAGTGTATTAAACTCAATATAAGGTTTTGGATCTGAGCGGTGCTTCATAGGAACGAGTGAGATTGAGTCATTTCTCTGTGTTTTGGAGTCATATGAAGGTCTTATTTACCGATTCAACGATTAGCCATAATTCCTTCTTTTCAAAGGCAATTACCTCGCTTTATTAGTGTCATGAAGGTCACCGAGCCCTTGGTGAAAAGCATGAATGTGCAAGAAATTCTCTTCCTAAGCAGCCTGCTGAGCCGAGTGATTTTTTTCATCAGTACTAGGCCAGATCCCGAGACGCAATCTATAATCTGAGATTAGTAGGGAGAGCTAGTGTTCTCGTTACATATTGCGTTAGGAATAGAGTAATGAACCTTTGTCACAGACACAAGTGTGTAAAGTTTTTCAAAAGTGCTTTTAAACATTTTTCTATCTTGCTGAAACTTTCTGACAAATCATGAAGGTAAATTCTTTTTCACTAAGTTAGTCTCTGAAGGTTTGGGAATAAGAACAGGATGTACATCAGCTTCATACATCTTTATCTACTGTATCTATCTATCTATCTTTATATTGGTTACACCATTTATATAGGT
>JAOTQY010000018.1:12483319-12499551 GCA_026413445.1 Dolichallabes microphthalmus | reverse complement strand
CTGGGATAGGCTCCAGGCCCCCCGCGACCCTGTATATAAGGATAAAGTGGTACAGAAAATGAATGAATGAATGAATGGTTCAATCATTCAGGACTTTCTCATTGCACTGGTCAGGCCAAAGGAGTGGTACCACTGGCTGAAGTTTCACTTTATCGACATGACCATCATGACTGCTTGGCTGCTCTACAAGAGAGATTGCAGCAGCATTGGGATGAAAAAAGGAAGGAACAGATGAGGCTTTATACAGTACTTTCAAGTTGTATATCGCAGAAAAAGTGTCAAAAAGTGTCAAGAATCTGGCAAAAGAGGTTGTCCTAGTTCCACAACTGTTGGGCGGTATAAATAAAAGGGGAGAAAGGACCTGCCATACCCATTTTGGTTCTTAAAAGGGAAATGTGAGGGAGATGCAGGGCATATAAAGCCAAGTGCCAAAAAATGTGTCGTAAACCTTTGTTTCACATCCACCAGCAACTGCTTCCTGAGGTCCCATACAGAATAATATAGACTTTTGTGAAATACTTTTTTCCTTCTAAAATAAAAATTCATGCCATAACGGGTTAGCAGTGTGTACCACTATTATTACTTTTATTAACAAACCATTATTTTAACCATTGTACATTTAGTTTGTGAACTGTTAATTTAGTTCCATCCACTTTACTGCACCGAAAAAAAATACATAACTTACATATTGGGAAAAATAGGATAAATGAAAATGAGGTTAAATTATAGATATCTGTTGCACTTTTACACTATCATATGGAAATTTATGTAAGGGTTCACCCCTAGAAGGCGCCTTATGTTTGTTTATGTGCTAACCTCAATAAAAGATTACCTTTTCCTCTGCTTCATCTGCATTTATGCCGAACCACACACCCTCAGATCATGACAATTTAACAAATGCTTCAGCAGGTTTTACAGTTTTATATGTAAAAATTTATACATAATATGTATAAATATTATAAAAAATGTTTGATCGATTGACCCAAAGAGTGCCCAAACAGTGTTCACTGTGTTTGAGTTCAACCAGGGCTCAATCAAAACTATCTCCCCGTCTTTTTTGTTGTTAAATGTTTTTTTTTTTGTTTTTTTGTGAATGATTTGATTTGATTTGAATACTTTATTTCGAACATGAAACAATAACACAAAAATAAAATAATAATAAATAAACAAGCAGACGAAATGTTCGAAAAGGAGTAGGGAGAAGTAAAAACTTAATTTCTTTCTTAAAAACATTTAATTTCTTTGCTTTGCTTTTTTTTTTGCTAGACAGTGTACATACTGTAGATCAGAAATTACCTTATAGATCAGTTTGTGATGAAGGAATCGGTGAATCCAGTAGATGCACATATCGGTGAAAAAGAGGAAGGAGAACATGCTGAAGATCAATCCTGGCCAACCTGAAAAAGAAAGTAAAAAAAAAAAAAAAAGAGCTAGAAATATTAAAGAAGCTAATAAACGGTACAAAAATAAAAATAAATTTCAATTGACTTTTCTGTTGCGCTGTTATGGGGGGAAAGAATCAATGCAGTTGCTGGTGCAATGCAGCCCAGAGTTACTTTATGATTATTTTAAATTAACATCCTAAAGTGTTTTTATTCGTTATCCCAAAGCAATCTGTCAATATTTAGATCTTTTTCATATTCCTTAAAGAATGACATGTCAGGCTTTTTATCTACTTATTGATATGGTGCAGTTTATGAATTAAATTAGGGCAGCTTATCAATTACAATGTAATAGCTACAAACACTAGCCATAAGTTAATAAGACAGAAAAAAAGCTATTTCCTCATGAGCATGAACCTGTCTAACATCCCTCTGTATAACATTTCCATCTTCCTATAGCAACGAAAACTAAACGTGAATGGTTATGTATACTAAGATCAGCTCCACCCAAGTTAAAGACACAGTATTACACGTACACTGAAAATTCACTGAGGATTTGTAATCATCTGTAGCCTGCTTGTGGTTTTAACCGATAAAGTGGGAAAAGTGACACTAAAGGTGGAGCTGAAGTTTTAAAAGAAATGTGTGACATTTCAAGAAGACAGGTACAGTGTAAAGTTTAGAAAACTCAAACATACAAGCCAAAGTTTGAAAGGCTGTGATATGTAAAGAGGTTTGGACTGAACTTGTTACATAAATGTGTAATAAAAAAAAAAAATCATAAATACAACTTCTTCATAGACATTTAGAAAGTGTTGGTTATGTCTCAAACTATTTGTCTTATATGTTTAGAATACAAAGGGACAGAGATATCCGGGTTATCACACACTGGCTATCAGTGTGGCAGGTACCTCTAGGCAGGTAGATAAGGAACAAAGTGCAGAATCAGGATTATTCCAGGAGAAACGTAAACACACACACATCTTACTATCCGTGTAAGGACCTTCCACTGACATAACTATTAACTTAACCCTAACCTTAACCTCAATACGTAAAAAGAAACCTTTGTGACTTCAGGTTTCATCAATACAAGCTAGAGCGTTCTCATCAGAACAAGTCACATGCTCACACCTAGGGAGAGCTGAGATTGAGAGAGAGAGCACGAGAGAGAGAGAGAGAGTGAGAGAGAGAGACTTACCCAGTGGAGATTCACTAACATGGTCGTAGAGCTTGCTGTAGCCTCGAACTTCAGCAAAGAACAGTGCAACTGTGGGGATGCTGATCCACGGCAAAGATGTCAGAGCATACTTTATTTCACGTCTCACCTGGTTCTATTAGGTATAAAAAAAACAAGAGTTTTCAAAACAAAAATTTTCACACCGTATTTGAAAATCAGTTACTAAAATCTGCAGATATAAATGGACCGCTGATCTACGAACATTCATAGATGCGAACAAATCGCGGAAGTAGTTCAGGTGTATTTTACAAAAAATAAATCTTTGTACCTGGTGCACTGCAATTATATACAATATTTTCAGTGTGTAAGTGAATGTATAAAATGTCCGGTATGTTACATGTTTGTGTGTGGGGGTGCGGGGGAAATGAGTCGACCTCGCTGCTTTCAATGGATCAGTCCAGAAGCATGATAAAAAATGGCTGTCCTATAAAGCTGTACTGTTGGTGAATACTGTAATGAGACAGGATTCACAGTCCAAAACAGCTCTGGGACAAAATGGCATTTGTTTAAGCTAGCGTGCAGTAAACTCCACAAAGCGTTCTCCTCCACCTTCCCTGGCTCCCTTTAAACGAGGTGTATTTGGAGCACTTGCGAGCGTATAATGCGGAACTAAATCAACAAACCTGTGTGTGTGTGTGAGTGTGTGTTTATTTTATGCTTTATTTTATATATTCATGTCCAAGGTATACACGATTCACTTTGCCAGACTTACAAAAAAAATCCAATTTAAGAATGCGCTCCTGGGAAACTTTGGGGACTTACTGTACTGACTGTACTCCAAGGCCACCTAACCACAGCTACACAGATTTATCTGGGTGGTGGTTCATGCTCAGATGAAACCTAGCAGAATTTTTTATCCATTTGTACTGGTGGAGCCTAATCACATTCCCCAGGATCTTTGCTGTGAAGATTGGCAAGACATTTATCTATACTGTAGATGAGATCACTTTTTTGACAGCTGTACTCAGTACGCATGCTGAGATACTATGTTAGAGATTGATTCCTCCTAGTTGGTGGGGAAATGCTATCAGCCAATAGGAGGTCTACTACTAATATCTACCATGCAGCAGATCCTGAGACACCTCTACTGCCACTGCTCATCTTGAGCACCTACGGACCGGTCAGATTCATTCTGATGCTGTTTCTGCTTGGAATTTCTACACTTTCTGAGTCATTTCCTTCTGCTGTGGATGGTTACACCTGAACGATTTACATCCCAAAAACAGCCTGCTGTGGAAATTTTCACTTGGAGAGATTTGTACCTCAAAGCTTTTTCAGTAAACATAAAGAACATGGTGCTTGTCCTCATGTGAACACACCTAGCATTGTCTGATTGTCTCTTCTCTTAATGTTGTCTCATGAAGTTTTCCCTCTCCACTGTCATTTCAGGCTTATTCATTATGCATCTAAATAAAAAGCTGCATCTGCATTTCTTTAAAGCAGTTTGGCAGCAATGTTCATTGGTAATCAATAGTAGACTCAAACTTTATTATGTGTCATTTAATCTTTAAGAAAGGGAAAAAACAACCATGTAGTGACCTCTAAAAACTGAGGGTGTTTCATTAAACTGTGGTCAAAGATGAAGTAGTAGCTTAAAGCTCCCAGGCCAAGATACAGAATTGCAGCACCAAGGTTGGTGACCACCAGCAGCCCGATGATCTGTCGGAGAGGCTCGTCTTCAGGCCAGGACGTCGGGTACACGTACGGGGTGAAGAAATGAGAGTCGGCAAAATTCAGTACCAGGTCCATGCTTGATCCTGTCACATGAACAATGGGACGAAAGAACGTTATAAGAAGCAGAATGAAGTTTGTTACAGAAAGCTACATTCAGTCTCAGAAAGAGAAAATAACATGAATAGTACAAACAATACTAGACGGGTACATTTTCTGAAGAAAATATGAGTGGTGCTTACTGAGGCAAAACTCTGGCCTTTGGGACTTTTACAATGACAGTCTACTTAGGTGCTCTAAAGTCGTTGATAGGATGTGGCTTGACAGCAACACTATGATTCTGAGAGACTGATTGGTTTCAAGTAAAATAAGCCCACCCCCCTGTCTCTATGACAACAATCCACCGTTAGATTTAGTTTCAAAAAGATCCTATGGAAGTTACCTTAGCTGGGACAGCAACTGTGAGCACTTTCTTCTTATTATACCACAACAGTATTTCTATTTCTTCAAGAAAGGTAAAAACTTTTTTATAACCAGTTTAAAGTAACGGTTAACACAGATGATGTGGAACATCCTTAAAACATTGTAGTTTCTGCTATGATTTATGATCTAACAGTTGTAGACTGTGATTGACAACCATCACACTGCTAAACTCTATACTACACCGTTAAACCACTTACACCTTATTACTGATACTGATGTATTATGCACTACGATTTGCACTTCTAGTAGATTCTACACTGCATTTAGTTTGGTTGCTGAGTCCCTGTACTACCTATCTATTTACCTTCAGTCTCTAGTTTCTCCCTATAGTTAAACAAGACTTTTCCCATGTCAAAAATCTTAGTTACAGCTAAACATTTGACTATTATAAAGCCCTAATGTTAAACCACATCTCTTACAGAAAACTTCAACATATCAACAAACAACAATAACACATCTTAATGGAGAACACACACATCTCAGTCTGAGAAATGCAGAAACTTTATCAATACCTCCTCACCAGTTAGACTTTAAATACACTGCAGTACCATTTACATGAATAAAAGGTTAAACAGACGTGCGAAATATTTTAATTTCATAGCCCGAATTGAATCTATTTACCTTGAGATCTCTATAAAGAGGAATGAGTGCAGTCACACCTGTTCAGCTCGGCGCTGGAGCTCGTGCGCTTACAGGCTTTGTACACACGCCTGATTCGCTACAGCCCGCACAGGCAGCCAATAGCGCCTCACTTCCACGTGACGTCACCACCGCTCTTAGCTTTGATTGGCCAAAGACGAGATCTGCTCATGGTGTTACGGGTCCGAGGTAACATTTAAAGAAATATTAATATGCAATATATAAAAAAAATATATATTTAATATTTAGTAATATTTAATTGTATAACAAAATAACCTGTATTTTATAATACTTGTCTTATTGTTTTGTTATTTTCCCTTTTTTATTTGGATTGCTCAATGTGCACTGTAATAATGATAATATTATGAAAGCGGCATAAAAAAAGAGCGGAAATACGTCATCAAAACGCGACCCGACAACCCGATATACTTTACCGCCCGTATTTGTATAAACCCCGCCCTCCCTGCTTTAGGATTGGCTAGTAAATCTACTTTCCCAGCAGGGCGAAACGTGATTAGCCAATCCTAGCGCAGGATTTTTTGTTTTCGGAATACGGATAGGCACTTTAAATACGTTTTAAACGTTTGCTGGGTGGATTTGAGCACACTAGACGGATACATTTTTCCTGTGGTTATTTCTTTTCGCTAGCTTTAAAAGGTGCATGAAGGGTTTAAAATGAGTTATGGATATAAACCGCGCTGTTGATGGCGTTTATTGAAAGCTCTCTGTGTTGAAATGTAACTTTATCGCGCTTTGCTCACAGCTCGGCTGATGGACAGTGAGGTTCAGAGGGATGGCAGAGTCCTGGATCTGACTGATGATGCCTGGAGGGAAGATCGGCTGCCCTACGAAGATGTGACGATTCCTTTGGTAAATTCTTCACACCTCTCTACACTTTATATCGATGTAGAGCTCACACACATGACCACAGGCTGTTGTCTTTCTGAAGAGCAGGAGAGGCTAGACATGACGTCCGCTCCAAGAACTAGGGAGAGTAGCAGGAAGGCAGTGTTAAAAGTCTTTTAGAATGTTGAGGCACTGATCAGGGAGGAAAGCATTTAATGTTTTTTGGTGGTCGAGATGCAGAGCAAGACAAGACGAGAACATTTAACATTTTTTGTTTTTTAAAGGAAGGCTGTTTTAAGAGGCTGGGAAGATGAGGGAGAGTGAGACCTACAGTTGACGATAATTGCAATCTACTGGATACTGTCCATATGCCATCCTGGAGGTGTATCCGTCATTTTTGTGGCAGTTACATATGGGGTCGGATTACCAGCTTTTGACGCCGATTGTATTTAAGCACTTAGGGGTCACGGCTCTTGATTAAGGGTCCAACAGTGGCAGCCCGGTGGCATCTGGGCCGCGAAGTGGGGACCCCTTATCAGCAGTCCAACACCTTAACCATAGAGCTACCCCTTCCCCACTATTTGTAGGGCCACTATTCATTTTTATGACCTGTGAAGGTTTGACTTAAACCAATTCAATTTATGTGACAAGTCAAGCAGTTTGCTAGATACATAAGTAGGCAGATAGATAAGTAGGTAGGTAGGTAGAGGAAACTGTAAACTATACTATTAATAACTACACTGGGGGTTTGACTAAATAGGAACTTGTTGATGGTGTTATGATCAGAAGCCCACATGTTGCATGAGTTGAGTAATATATATATATATATATATAAGAACTAATAGTGGATTGTGGTTTTCTGTTTTGATCTTTCTTTAGAGTGAACTTCCAGAAGCAGAGCAGGATAATGGAGGATCGACGGAGTCTGTTAAAGAGCAAGAGATGAAGTGGTCTGACTTGGCTCTGCAAAGTTTGCATGAAAATACTCCCAGTACTGGGACATAAATGATTTTTTCGGAATACAGATAGGCGTTTTAAATTAAGTTTGCTGGGTGGATTTGAGCACACTAGGCAGATACATTGTTCCTGTGGTTATTTCTGTTCGCTAGCTTTAAAAGGTGCATGAAGGGTTTAAAATGAGTTATGGATAACTCAGTGCTGTTGATGGCGTTTATTGAAAGCTCTCTGCATTGTAATTTAACTTTATCGCGCTTTGCTCACAGCTCGGCTGATGGATTGTAATTTTATATTATCAGGTTGAATGGACGTTTGGGTGAGTTGGTTTGTGTGTTTCAAATTAAACTTGGATATGTAAATATCAACATGTCTGAATGAATTTAAAAGCTAAAAACTCAGACCTGTGAGTTTTCCGTGGGATCATGTGCACTACAGTTTGCTTCTCAACACAATTACACAAAGTACACAATGAACATGTTAATTATATTTATATGGAAATGTTCCTCAAATCAGTCAACGTCATTGGAGACTACAGTAAGAAACCTGATTGAGCAGGAAATAATTCCTCATGTTGCCAGAAACACACACGCACTCCAATTGAGTCCTGGAATATGCCTCTGCCATCAGGAAAGAAAAAAAACTCAATAGATGTGATAACCTGGTCGTCAGCTGACTTCATTTTATTGAACGTTGCTGAGCCTAGACCTGACCAACCCGAGATCATAACACTGCCTCCAGATACGTGTGCAGTGGCCACGATCCATGATTGGTGCATCACTTCCTGAGCTTCCCATCTTAACCTCATGCGCCCATCACGCTAGAATAGGGTCACAGACCACGTAACCTTTTTATATTGCTGAAAAGTCCAATCTTTATGTGACCTAGCAAATTGGAGCCTTTCTTTCTGATTAGTATCATTAACAATTGGTTTTCTCACGACCACACGTTTGTTTAGTCCCAATCCTGAGTTCACTTTTAAACATAGCTATGGTTTTTATTGTTGACTTTTTTTTTTTTTTTTTTTTACTATGCAACTTTAAGTATTTATCTATATTCATGATGTTCCACATTTCTTCCATAAAGTTGACTGCTCGGTGCTATCCTTTATTTAAATAATTTTTTTGTTAACGTTTTAAAGGGTTCTTAATCCAGTTCCAGTCATTTGAAATCTCATTAGTTTTCTTTGCTTGATAAAGCGCAATAATTTGACCCTCCTGAAAGGGTGACTTTTCTTGGCCAGACAGTGTATTTTCAATGGCTGCATGGTGGTGGTGTGGTTAGCACTGTCGTCTTGCATCTCCAGGGTCCGTGTTCGATTCCCATCTCTGTGCAAAAACTTATCATAGAGTGCATGGAGTTTGCATGTTTTCCCTGTACTTGGTGGGTTTCTTCCCATAGTCCAAAAACCTGCAGATTAGGCTAATTGGCGTTCCCAAATTGCCCGTAGTGTGTGAGTTTCTTTGTGCCCTGCAATGGATTGGCACCCTGTCAGTGGTGTACCCTGCCTCGTGGCCCAAGTCTCCTAGGATGGGCTCCAGGCCCCCCTCGTCCCTGAACACAGGATTAAGCGGTATAGACGATGAGTGAACGAATATTCAACTCATTGTAAATATTTGCATATTGGATGGTGCTTCGAGCTCCAGAATTAAGCAAAAAAACTTAAGGGATGTTATTCACCCTTTGATAAGTTTTTGCACAGCTGTTTAATTGATATTAACAAGCAATAACATGAGATAACTTTCTTTTTGTGAATGCTTCACAACATTACGTGCGTGAATAATGAATAAAAAATATGAGGTGGCATTCATTAGTTAATTAAAAAGTTATAATTAAATTGCTATGTATATGATGAATAAAACTCTTCAGGGTGTGGTGGTAAAGTGAGATCAAGTTTTCACAAGGTGGCAATATTCACATCAGGCTGCATCACTCAACTTGATTGAGGATTATTTTATAAAAATGTAGTTTAATGAGAAGAAATACAGAACAGCAACTGAATGATATCCTGTGGAGAGTCATGGGGACCTGGGGCCTATCCACATGCATTCCCAAGGCAGGAATCAAACCCTCGACCCAGGAGGTGCGAGGCCACAGTGCCACCCATACTGTATATACAGAAGGACCCAAAAATGTATACACACATCAACAGTTGTGGTCTATGCCCTTTTTAAAAAAACTTGAATTGAATTACAGCAGCAATGTGTAGTATTATGTTTCATCTAAAGATGCCAGTATTCACACCATAGTTGATGCTGTCATGTTACCGTCAGAAGAGAGGCAAAGAAAATGGCGGTGGCTGGCTTTACTTTCGAGCAACGCAAGATAATTGAAGTGGTATTGTAAATTTGTATACTGGCTGCACTACGCAAATCAGCAATCCTTATGAACACTCCAGTTACTGTTGTTCAGACAGTAGTTTGTCGAAATCAAAAGTGTCTGGACGCTAATGGTGTCCACTTTGAGCACCTAATGTGATTGCATAATTCAAACATGACTTACAGCTACCCTTTGATGTTTATATACATTTTGTACAAAGGTTTTTATGTATATACTCCCACAGTCAAAGACCTGCAGATTAGGTTAATTGGCGTTCCCAAATTTGCACATAGTAATTATGGTATGTTCTGTGCATGAGCCTGTGTGTGCCCTGTGATGGATTGGTATCCTGCCTCGTGCCCCAACATTCTGTAGTTGTACAGTATGAAATGGCTTGATAACTTTTTCCGTTTGAATTGAGTAGAATGTACGGCTTCCTTGGAGAAAAAAAAAAATAATCGGGATGATTTAGTGCTTCAAACATTTCCTGGACAGTTAAACTCAATAAATGCTTGTGTAAAGTCAGATTGTTAACTGTACTAGGAAGCATAAATGAAACCGACTCTAGTGCTGTGTAAACGTGATGAAAATGGAAAGAAGAGTATAAAATGCCTCTGTAACTCTGGAACGACAATGAGTGTTGTGTGATTTATCTATAGTTGTTAAAATAACAACGTAATACCTAAATCAATGATCTGATGGATGTGAACTTCATCCAATTGAATGTTCTACAGCAAAGCATCGACAGTATGAGCCAATCATCTATCAAAACAGATAACAGACAAAAAAAAAACTAAAGAGATTTATGGATAATGTGGGAGAATATACTATCTACAGTATGTATATATATATACACAGTAAGACAGTGCCCGTAGGTGGTACGGCTTAGAAAAATGTTTAAATAGCAGAATTGACGAACAGTGATCATCACTTACCCACCCTCATTTACATGACACAGAGAGTGAAGCTGAATCAGGCATGATGCTGTAGCTCCGGGGAACGGCTCCAGCTGTGCTCAGTATTGAAGCAAGCTTAACATACATTTCAAATTAGTCGCATAAAGAATGCTATACATAAGCTTTTATTTAGCAATTTTCTAGTCACCCAATCATCTTTTTCACAGTCTAAACAAAAACAAACAAACAAAAAAAGGCAGGTTTATTTTAATCATAAAAGTGGCCATCATGGAAAAACAAAAACAAAGAGAATAAAAACTTTTGGCAAGACCTGACGAAGGTGTGATACAAGCGGCAGGGCAATACCACTTATAATAACGAGCAGGTCGCTTGTGGTGTTCGTCCTAATCCCATTAAGGCGAATTACAGATTAAAACACAACGTAATGCAAAAATGAATTTGCACCTTTACAACATTTAAACAAAATAGAAACATGCATCTGGTGTGACCAACACAGCTCCAGTTTTCCCTTTCGTTATATGTAAAAGATTTATATTTGTCTTTGAGGAATGAGACTTTAATATCTCACACAGACCATGTGCTCTAAAATACATGTAAAGCACAACTGATACAGGTAAAACATATGAACAGACCATCAGTAAAGGGTCCCGATGGAAACGTTTCGCCTTAAAAGATGTCTAGATGAAAAGTATCGATTGGAGAAAATATTTCATTAAGGTGCTGGTTTGAAAATGTGTCTTACATTTCAGTCGTCCTTTTCAGCTTGTATCCATACTCCCTACAACCAAGTCTAACGGTAGGAAGGGAACTAAAGTTATTTTGAAGACACTGCTTTTACAAAGGTGCCACCCTCACTAAAACAAAATCCCAGTATTCAGGCAATTAAAAAAAAATAATAATAAAATAAATAGCCATAGGTCAACCGTCCTCCTACCAATCACAAACACGCACATACATGTGCAGCAATGAAACTGTTTAACAAGAAAGCTAAAGACCAGTGTCAACAGCTCCTCCTCCTTTCTTTCACATCTCAGATTCGTTCTCCTTTAATGACCTGGCTTTTATTTGCATGTGAAATACTTGCTGCTTTTCTAAAACAGTAAAGCAGGAACTGTCATTTTTAGATGCCTCCTGTGCTGCTGTACCATGAGGTCAACAAGAAAAATGATGGACAAACTGTAAATGTTGGCATCTCTGCACTCATCACCTGAGAGTTGTGATCAACTGCTGGCACACACACCAATTTACACCTCTAGACTAGTCAGTGTTGTGTGATCAGAGGTTTAAAAACTGGGGAATTTTCAGCTACTCAATAGAACTGACGAAGCTCTTAGTGGTGTAATGTCTATAATATCATACTACATACTCTCTTGCATGCACTTACCACTACACACTCATTAATAACCTGGATAACTGAAACCCTTCACAGATACACAGTCAGGAACATGTTTTATCTTATCTTTTTTTTCTGAAGTTGGGGAAAGACAAGGCCCACCAGTTGACCCACTGTCACTCTCAAAGGGATAGTTCGGGATTTTTCAAGCCTTGTCCGGAATCAAATCAAAAGGTGCATATGCGTACATGACCATAAGTCTTGTTCAGTGAAAGTTTTTCTGCGCTGCATACCGACTGCGAGGTTTGTCACCTGGAACGTGAGTACAATGTTAGAAATCGGGGTTAAATTCCACAACCATTTGCATTCCAAAGTTCAACTGAGACTCGTATTAAGCTTCTCCACTCCCACTGAGCTAAATCGAGTTACAAAGTTATGGTGTAATTAGTACAAATTTAACTCTTTTCTGAAATGAGTCTCGGCTTAACTTTGCACAGAACAAGCTGTTGTGGAATTTGACTTTACTTACACTGTACTCAAACGTGGTAATGTACTTATACGCACATCAAGTTTGAATTAAGGCAGACTTGAAAAAAACAAAACTATAAACCAAGCAAGCTGCAGATGCATCCTCAACTACAAAACTTCATTCATCATTTGGTCCTTCACACAGTATCCTTACCATTTAAAATCTAATCTGTTGAATTGAATTCATAGCAAAAATACATATATATAGTATTACATTAATATTATATGGCACAGTTGGAGAACAAATCATGAAATTGCACATTTTCCATCTCCAACCCAAAGGCAGAGAAGTACAGGTTTAACGTACTGCCGAGTCGTGTACACAGAGTAGTGAGACGATAAGATGTTAACACAGACGCTCTCCTCCACCTTTGCTGTAACATTTAAAGTACACAATGAATATCAAGGTACACAGAACTGTTCTGTAAGAGATAGATTACATGCATTTCTAAAATGCAAACCTTTATCCCAAAATCAGACCCAAGCCCAAGTGATTCTAATATAACAAAACAGAACATTAAAAAAAACAAACCTCCTTATAACCAGTAGTATTTTTTTTTTCAGATATACATTACGTTTCTGGTTCTGGTAATTGTACCATTTGTCAATCACATATAATATCTACAGTATGACCTCCACGTTTCTTAATGTCACAATGTGGCTTTTTTTTTTTTACTCTACTGAAGAAATCATTTTACATTCAGTTCCATCATTTAAAAAAAGTCTTTACACGTTTTACACATTACAAAATGTGAGGAAATTAAATGGATCCAGTCATTACAGTCCACTGTCCTGCAGAGGCTGCTGAACTTTTTGAAACTGTTGTCAACATTTTAAATCCCAACATGTTAGTCTGTTTTAAACATATTGTTTTTTTTACTCTGCATTAATCTCTGCTTCGGGCCTCTGCATGGCAAGCTCAGCTCGGATAAAAGCACCCTGTCCCAAGGCAGTGGAGTATGCGCGATTGGTGTGTGAAGCAGCAGAGTACCCAGGGGTACCGTACATGCCTGAACCACCGCGGTTTGGCAATGGGGTGTGTGAACGAGGAGCTGGATGATAATCATCCAGATTATCGTAGTGGGATTGTGGAGTAACAGTACTTTGTCTCTGTCCATGTGGTTGGTGAGAAACGGAGTCCTGTGCATGAGGGTTGGGTTGGTTGTAGTGATGCCGTTCTCGAACACTATGAGATCTCTCTGGCTTAGGAGGAGGAATGGGCTTGACAGGGGCCGTTTTCTGGTCATCTTCACTGTTGCTAGTTGTTTTTACTCTTCCTATGAGCCGCTCTGGTTCTGGGCGATCATACCGAGCTTGATAGCTTTTGCTGTCTGGTTGCTCCTGACAGTATTTACTGCTCATCTGGTTGTCTCCTGGCTCACACTTGGACTCAGAATTGTTACCTACTGACAGATGTGGCATGCTCCGTGGGGGAGGTTGTGGCAGATGTGAATGAGTGGACTGATAGATCCTGGAGCTGGTTTGTTTCGGTGCAGCAACTCTGTCTCCCATTCCATTTCCCTGGCAGTGCTTCTCAGTTTCCATATACATGAGAGCGTCTGGGTCTGACATCAGGTGTCTGGAGACATGCTGAGGTCCAGGAGTTACACTGCATCTCCCATCTTTTGCTTCAGCAGTGACCAACACAGTTTTACCAGGATCCGACTTACTGCGTAAGTGCAGCACTTCCAATCCCCCAAAATCCCCTGTCATGTAGGGCCCCACGTTGTCATACTGTGACATGATGGGGCCTTTCACCTTTTGTCTGGCCCGACTTTCTCTGCGAATAGAATGCATCCGTAGCCTTTCTGCTTCATCGGGATCCCAAGCATAGTAAACGGCTCCTTTTGGGCCATGGTAGGGGGGCATGTCCCTATTTACATATGTATGCTCCTTTACAGGAATGGCATGTCGTGACAAGTAGTGATATCCACCTGATTTAGACCCTGACCTGCTGAGTTGTGGACCAGCGTCACGACCATTGAACGAGTGGAAATGGCGTAGACGAATAGTACCGTAAGGATCCACATCATAGTAGGGAACGTCAAGAGGGTGAGTGCCGGAGTAAGGGCTGTAACGGTACTGGACTCTTCCGTTCTCAAAGTAAGGCTGCAGCTGCGTGACATGGTAGTCTGCTTGTGAGGACTGTTGGTAAGACTTGCAGTGGTAAACCGGGCGCTGAAAGTAATAGAGGTCATCATCTGGAGGAACCTCTGTTCTAATTACTGGTGCTGACCGGATGGCAGTGGGTGGGACATGCAGAGAGTGCACTCTGCGGATTGTTGGATATGCGGCATGTCCATCCACTGAACTGTAACCATGACTACGGTGCAGTGATCCTTGGGAAATATATTCACCCCTCAGTGCTTCACGAGATTTCATGGACTGGTGGTAAGACCTTGGTCCGATTGTATTGTAGCGACCATCGCCATGGGCTCTGTAAGGAATCTGGGGTTCTGACTTGGATACATAAGATAGATGAGGGGGCACACTGTCAGGCCGGTAATGACAACCCATGGATGATGGCCCAGCAGGGTTAGGTCTTTGATGGTAATAGGCCTCTCCAGTGGGTTCTATTAGGCCTGTCTCTCCTTTAGAGTGGTAAACATAGGCTGACAGATGAACAGAAGGCTTGCGTTGTGATGGATGAGACTGTGGGATTGTGTCATCCAATGATGGGGGCAAGGATCCCTCGGCCAACATAGCATGATAGGGGGCTACACCGACAGCTTCAGTTTTACACAGAGTGGCTGCTGCTAGTTTACTTTCGATTGAGCGAACAGGGGGTGGTGGTGGTGGTGTGGTCCCATGAGTTTGATGATGGCTGACACTTTCTATTTGAGAATTTACAGGCTTTATAGATTCCCAAGACCTATCTCCTGACTGCTCTGGGGATGGTGCTGTTGTAGGTGCAACTTGTATATTAGGCTGATTCTTGGCCTGCACTTGATGCTGACATGGAGAATAAAGCTGTGGTTGAGGTTGTGACTGCACCTGTATCTGACGCTGAGGCTGGAGAACAGCTATTGGCTGTTCCGGGGATTTTGTGGTTGGTACTGGCAACACACTTTCAGGACTCTAAGTAAAGCACAGTACATTTATTTATTAATCAATTGTATATTTCCTTGTGCTAAATATGTGATGTTAAGCAATGATGTTAAAAATCCTACCTTAGAGTTTGGTTGCGGTGTCACCACAAGTTCCTTTCTGCAGTTGGTGGCTGTTGTGGTAGCTTTGGTGGAGCAGTTTTCAGTGTTGGCTGGTGTCTGGCGAACAGAAGGCTGTTGCTTCTCTGGACTGTTGTGTGTGGAAGAAAGTTGAACAGGTTGGCTTGGAGAAGCACCTTTGCTGGGACCCACCGAAGTGACAATGCCCTCTCTATTGCCGGACATATTGGTGGACTTGTCACTGCCATTTATGATGAGATGCATGCTGGTGGATTGGTTTAATGTTTCAGTTGGGGTACAGGAAGCAGGTGAAGAGGAAGCAACAGGAAATTGGGGCACATCTGCTGTTTCTTCTTGGGGAGTTTGCGGTTTAAGGGTGGGAGGGGGTGGCCAGGTAAGGGTTTCCAGAAACTCCTGTGACCTGGGAGGTGAAACAGGTGTGGAAGGTTGAGAGGATTCCCTCTGAGACAGAATAGTAGCCTGCTGAGCTGATTCAGCTAACGCTAAAGCCAGCATGCGGGCAGTGTTCTTTGGTTGGGGAGTAGGAGGAAGTAGAGAGACAGAGCTCACTGGAGCAGTGCTGTTTGGTGAGTCCAGAACTACGTCTTCTAGGGAGGAACAAAACAAAGGGTCGTAAACTTGAGAAGTAAGCTAATTAAATTAAAATAATAAAGCTAAGCTTCCTTAAATTGAATACAGACAAAACCGAAATCCTTCTCATCGGCACCAAATCCTCACTATCCAAAGCCCAGAGTT
>JAOTQY010000018.1:12468679-12479213 GCA_026413445.1 Dolichallabes microphthalmus | reverse complement strand
TTTGTACCTAACTGTATCCTTGTAGATAACTGATTCATTTGTTTGGCCGCATATCTCCAGAGAACTCAATTCTTATAAATATTTCCACTAGACACTTTACTGCCAACTTTTTTATTATAAAATTGTCTTTATAAAGTACACAAGTACTTTCTGCCTCTTGATTTTCATGTCAGTGTAATACTTTCTCACACATACCGCAGTTTCTGGATGTTGGATGCAATCCCAGAGAGTCGATACATTCCATCCACAATTCCATGCTTCTCAATGAACTCTGTGCAGCTCTTAAGCACCTGGGGGACTGAGAATCGAGATTACGTATTAGTCACACCATGTGTTTCAATATGCTTTGCTTCAGTTACTGGAAAGTACAATGTACGCTTACAAATAAAAACAGATATTATCTCAAACAATGTACATTTGCATTTGTTCATTTGGAAAATGGTTTGATGTACAAGCGATGTACAAGTGAGGCAGAATACACGCCAAATTTAAAGAGTTAAAGGACCCAAAAATTATACAAGGGTTGAAATCAGGGCAAGGACTTAGCAGGAGGGGCAGAAAAATACAGATGATGCACAATCTTTCAGGTCAGGAATATAATACACAAAAATAGTATTAAAAAAACAGGGAACAAAGATCATTAACAAAAAGTGGCAAAGCAAAATAATACTACTATTTATACCGCAGTGCGGGTGAATTCTGCAATTTGAATGTTATACCACAGTGGTTTGCCAACTATTGCAATGTTATATTTATTAAGGCATGAAATGTCATACATGTTAACGGTTTATAGTTAGATGAAATGTTGTGTCAAGTTAGTTTCTGTTCTCACTTATATTACAGCTGCGATAAACAAGAATTCCCTCATCGGTCTTGCTCTTTTTTCTTATTTTCTTTTTCTCCCTATCCTAAAAACAAACAAAAATAATTTTACGGAGAAAACAGAAGGTGTAAACTCCACTGTCTTTAAGGTCACATTCAGACTCGGGACTGAGGACTCAGGCAACCAAAGTTTGGTAATATAAACATGCTGTATTATGCCCAGGCATGGATCGGCGTACCATGTTCATGTCCACTTGAAAAGGTGGTCTTTAGCATGGTACTGTACAGTGTACTCGGGGACAACGTGAAGAAAACATGAACGCTAACTGTACCTAAACATAGAAGCGGCTGTTTAGAACTTGACCTCATCAACACTTCTGACTCCTGTGAAATCAGTGTGTGTGCACAGCACATGCCACTTTTATACACCAAACTACTCCGCTACAGCTGATAAAGTATAAAGGCTGTTTCCTGAAACAGCAATATTATTAGGCATAGCACAAAGAATGACTTCTCTGCTTCTCTTTGTGTTCATTGGTGGCTTACAGCTAAACTAGGTGTATACTGCCACCTGCTGTATCAGAAAGTGTAAATAATCAACCTAGTATGAAAAAATATTACCAATGTCAAAGATGGCCAATCCAGCTATTATAGACAATAACTGTCGAGTGGAATCACATAATTTCTGACTTCAGCATGGATGAAGTGGGAAACTGGATGCTCAGGTTTTGTGAGCTCCATGCTAGGCAGTGAGAATTACATATTTTTTTCTCAAATATGAAACTATATAATCATTGGTTTAGATTTAACAAACAAACATGTCTCTAAAGCTAATACTTGTACATGCTGAATAACTCATTTAACTGTATGACTCACACAATCATTCAGGAACACCACTTGCACATTATAGGAATCTGATTGGGAGATATTGCCACATTTCCTGTACATTTGACCGTTTCCACATATTTGCGCAATTAAAGGACATCCTCGGAGGCCTGTATTTCATACATGAAGCTGGCACAGTCTGATCATGGCTCTGGTGTACTGAGAAAACTTTCTACCTTAATGAAACCCGATCTCTAGTGAAACAACACTGGGATAAGTACAGAGAAATCAAGGTGGTTTTTACTCTTATAACTGTGTTGGTATTCTGCACAATTAAAAGTCCCAGTTTGAATCGAATGTCTGTCATAGTAACAGCCATTTATACAACAGCCATCATTTGCACTGTTTGTTAACATAGCTCTGTAACATTCTTAAACAATTTGGTACCTAGATAAGTTTTTTTTTACATAATTATTATTATCGTAAAAAACAAAAACAAAAGGTCTTTTATGTGCATTCCTTATATGTTCAGGAAATTATAGTCAGTTTGTCACTGTTTACACATTTGCACAAGTTTATAATGTTTAAAACTTAAAATCTTATTTAATGAAAAATATTTCTCTATCAAACTGTTCCAAATTAATTTACTTTATCACTGTAGCAAAAGCATACCACTACACCCCTACTACAGTTTTGCATACCACTACAACCCTCCTGATAACCTTTTTGAAAGTACTGTTATACAAACAAACAAACATGCCTTTTGACTGATCAAATTCAAGCATTCAATGTGCTATGGAATGCTTTTCTAACAGTGCTTCCTGTTGTAATTCAAATCGCAAGTTTTTATTAACAATGAACTTTGAGGTGGTAACAGAAACTCTCCTTGGTGACATAACAACCGTTGCACAGATGTAGACTACACTGAACTTGTTATGGCTTTGGATATGTCTGCAAGGTCATTCTTTGAGATTTCACAGCAGAGAACTGATTTTAGAGTGATTTTTAGATTTTCATAGAGCGCTGGGTGACTAATTGTGAGAGGCAATTATTCAAAGAATTATTCAAAGAATTATTCAATTAATCTGTCTAGTTTAAAAACTGTCTTTTTCTTACAATGTCTGGCAGACCCCAAAAGATTGTAGGCCTCCAAGTTAATCTTGCAAGACTTTAGACAAGCAAGATTAGGAAAGATAGACATCCCTGCCCTGGCCTCCTGTTTCCTAGAAAAAAAGATCTTTGTGATGAGTGAGTCTCAGGAGCAGCTGTGCAGCAGAATTCCTGACGGTGCATTTGAAAATTCTCATGCAGGATAAAACCACTTCTGAGCCACCACATACACACTCATAAGGATAAAACTGTTACATTCTCTTTTCTCTGGTGTAAGCATTGTAAATACATTATTGAGGCCTCTTAATTAAAGGGATGAAAAGATAGTCTAGTGTCAAATACTCACTCACTCACCGTCTATATCCCTTTATCCTGTATTCAGGGTCTTCCAAAGATGAAAAGGTCTGCTTTTTGTTAAAAAAAGTATTTATAAAATGTGGCTTTAATTAATTAAATTCATTAATTAATGTCTAAATATCAATTAGCATGTAAGAGAACTTAGCCAGTATGTTTTATCCTTTAAATGTAACCATGTTTGAGCAGCCAACCCAAACTGTGTGGTGCTGTTTAAAAGGAACCAGTGGTAGCTCAAGGTAGATTTTGAAGTCAGACAAACAGAGCAGTGTTGATGGCTACCAGGGAGCTTTGAATCAGTGGAAGAGAAATCTTCAGACACTGCCTTCCTAACCAATTCAAGCTGACCTTTACACCCTCTTAAGCCGGAGGTTGCCGTGGCAACAGAGCCAAGTAGGCTCGGCCAGCATGGTTGCCGAGGGTCGTTGAACATTTCTTCAGGCCACACAGACAGCATTTACAAACCAAAGATGGAAACCAGCCAAGGCCTTCATAAGACGGACACCATGGCCTCTATTTAACCCGAGCAGTGAGTAAGGGGGGGGGTTGGGGGAATAACACAAAAACAAAACGGTTTAAAGGACTCACCATCATGGCCGGAGTTGAGGAGGTGTTCCCCCAGGTCACAGCCAAACACCCTCTCTCTGAGGATCCCTCGCTGCTTCAGCTTCTGCTTTGTGGGCCGGGACTTCATGAAGGTGCGCAGAAATGTGATCAGCTTCCCGTGCTTCTTGGATACTTGAAGGAGAATAAATACCTTTATTTACTAAACAACATTTCTGTTTACTTAAAAACAATCAACCAGCAACCAGTGAATGGGCAAACTTTTTAAAACAAAACTACTGTATAACGTCCTGGCAGCATGTACTCAGTTAATGAATCATACTGTTTCTTTGGCCTATAGATATTATTTCTGTCACAAACATTAACCCATGGATTTTCCTCTTCTGTGAGATCACTACAGCTCTGTCTACTAGCCCTGAGTTAGGTCACTAAGTAGACAAATGACAGTAAATGTATGGCATTGCATGTCATAAAATCTTTCAAACATTTATTAACCATCAGTAACAACAGTCATAACTTGGAGATGCGGTCAGACAAGAAATCAGTCACAAACTGCTCCCTGTTTACTTCTTGGTGAGACTGGAAACTTCTGCACTGTTCACAAACATGTGTTGTCTTTAACAAGTATTTGGTGCTGCTGGGAATATTAGCCATGGAGCAGCCTGTCCTCTAATTCACCAGCATCACATCAGAATCTGTTTCCAATTCCAATTCCAAATCTCTTTCCATATTTATAAAACATAAAAATGCACCATTTCTGATGGGCATTAATTACAAAATAAAATTCTGTATGTCAGAATCATAAAACGAGTATTAATAAGACAAATCAATCCCCATTGATTGGGGATAAGACAGAATAAAGAATATACATGACTTCAGTCTAAATACTTTTAGATCCTCCATTGACACCGTGCTAGCAAAGTCTAACAAAAGGCAGCTTGTCAATTTGAGCAAACAGCTATTGGTAGATCCAAATTTCTCTAAAGGGGACACTTTATACTTCTATTTTCATAGTCTATCAACATTAGTTCGATGTACAGCTGGCAGAGCAATACTGGGTGGAGTGGTCCACTTCCCAGTCTTTGAATTCATGATGTAAAATCACATTGTGCCAGATGAGCAGAAAGAGCCAGTATCTCATGCTGCAACATCCTACATCATATCTAACAAATACTCAAAGACTATCTAATGCTCTTAGGGCCTCAGCCTGAAAAGGCTTAAATGTTTCGGCCACTAAGCCACCCATTAATATTTGAATAAATCTTTGCACACATTTCATTGTTGAAGCAGAAATGAAGTAATTCATTTTAAAAAAAGTCAAGTTGGTCTGCTCCACAGCATTCGCTTACGTTAAGAGCTGACTCTCACTGCCATGCATATTAAATCCTGCAGCCTGGGCCATATAAAACAAATGAGAAACTCTTTGAGTAAACAGAGGAAAAAAGGACCAGGGGAATAATGAACAAAGAAATACCACAGAAAATACAAACAATCTTTTGGAATCAGAACCAAAACTCAACAAAAAACTAGTCTGTTTAGGAGTCAAACTTCAGGGAAAATAATTCGTAAAATCCTTATTCTCACATTCACAGTATTTTTTTTAAAGGTCAACAACCAAATTCTGTATATAAGGCCTTCTTGGCTCCATTTCTGTAGGAATACAGAAAGCATTTTATGGATAATACAAAAAATCAACCCGGATCTGGAAGGTGTTTGAATCATAAAAATCAGCTGTTGCTGGAAACTTGGAAATCATGTGCAGATGGTGGAGCTGCCGAGGTAACATCTGCTCACACATGAAGGACTCACCATGAATGTGGTATATAGACACAAACAGACATACACACACAGCAATAAAGGGTGTCAACAATTACCAGAATAATTCCTGTCATACACTATCTTCTTTGCTCCAAATATAGGCTGTTAAAACATGGCAACCGTGTATTTCATTTCCACAACGAAAAGCCGATTCTCAGTTGCCACCCTGTACCATCACTTTGATACAAGTTTGTGTTTGAGCCCTGGTCTTAACTATTTTTCTTAACAATGCCTAATATTTACTGGCACCACTATAAGCTCTTATGAACAAACTATAATATTTAACTTTATTAGGTTTTGCTTAAGAGCTCAGGAACTCTTAATCAGTCATCTATGCCTCCCCTGGGGTATACATATCAGTGGCCAAATTCATTCAATCATCGACTTAGGGAAGATTAAATATCACTAAACTGTGTTGACTTTCATAACTATGCTGATACCTATAAATCATTCATTCATTCATCTTCTGTACCGTTTTTCCTGTTCAGGGTCGCGGGGACCTGGAGCCTATCCCAGGAGACTCGGGGCATGAGGCAGGGTGCACCCTGGACAGGTTGCCAATCCATCGCAGGGCACACGCACACACACACACACACACACACACACTCATTCACACACTACGGGCAATTTGGGAACGCCAATTAGCCTAACCTGCATGTCTTTGGACTGTGGGAGGAANNNNCACACTACGGGCAATTTGGGAACGCCAATTAGCCTAACCTGCATGTCTTTGGACTGTGGGAGGAAACCGGAGTACCTATAAATTCAGAGGAATTTATTTGCTTTTGTCATAAATTCAATCCTTTATGGCAAATTACTCTCTATAATTAAGGTGACCTTCAGCTGTGTCCAAGATTCATTCTGTAATAAAATTCTGGGTTTATTTATTTATTCTTAATCTTCCTTTATCAACATTGTTGTTTCTCGCATTGGTTCAGAGCATCCTACATTACACACAATGCTGTTTGAATACCTGCTGATACAGTACTTAGCAGGTGAGATTGAGATTGAGCTTCTCTCTCTGGCCTCCTTGCTTTTATCTCTCAGTCTGTCCATCTTTCTCACCTCTTTATCTGTACTAAAAGCTCAACTTCCGAAATTTCAACCTTCATGCTAATACTGCCTTTAGCGCAATCATATTTATCAACTCAAAAATCTCTAAATAACCCAGTTCAGTCTCTGTGGTAATTTGTTCTGAAACTTTGATGTCTCCAAAGACCAATGTTTGCTGTCTCCAGAAAGTATACACTGCAGTTCTATTATTATTTTTTTTTTACCAACCGTGACTGCACTGGTCACTGCAACACAATAAACAATAAAAATACAATAACAATAATAATAATAATAATAATAATAATAATAATAATAATAATGACAGACTGCATTACAACTATCTCAAAGTATGCTTACTGAATGTACTTAATGGTGGAGGTTTCCCTTTAAGGACATATGATTCTGCCTATTACATAAAACCACAATGGCCAAAACAGGAAGATGTGTGCTTTCACTTGTGAGTGGAATTTCTACTGTTATGGCAACATCCCAAAGCAACTCTGACACAAAGAATCAAAAAGCTGCGCATCAAAAAGCTGAAATGTAAAACAAACCAGGCATTTCCTGTCCTACTTTTTTAAGGGCCAGGAGAGCCATAAATATGGAATTCACAGAATTTTCACAGACAAGACAAACACACATTCATCGGGGGCCAGAGAAGCTATAGATAATGTGTGCATGTTTGTGTGTGTTTCTGTCCCAGGCTGTATCTAATCCTGGCTGAGAAGACACAGACATATGAAAACTTTGACACAGTAATAAATATTACTGTGCTGACGTTAAAAAAAAAAGTGCTAAATGGGATACAAAGGTTAAACTGAGAACACAGAAAGGGGAGGTGGGGAAGAGCCTCAGTTTCACACTGCTTTATAAATAAATGATATCATTTATTATGCATTATAGTCCTTTAGCCAAGACACTTGTTAACCGCTGTGTAAATTCACTACCACGCTAGAATGAAGATACTGTGGGGTGTCTTAAAAAAGACATTTTCATTAGGGCTAATGCTAGAAATATAGCTAAATAAATTTAAATAATGTTGCTTACACTTAATGTCCAAGGGTAAATCACAGTGTAAATATAAAAATAAAGAACTAATCTGTCTAATGTATTGGAAATTATTCCAAGTTAATATTTAAAGCTCTAAACCTTCATCACAATCACTTACTCTTTTTAAAGACTGAATATTTAAGCTACATGATTTAATATGATTTTAAGGTGCTTAGGGACTACTATTGCACATTTAACTATCTTTTATACTACAATATGTATACCTAAAAAAATTAAAAATAAAACATACACATACTTAAGTTTTAAATGAGGCTAAAAAGCCATTGATATAAGGGTAGGTCCTGGTTAGTGTCCATTACCACAGTTTACCACAGAGTGTATGAGTCAGTAACGGGGAGGTAATATGACAGAGTTGAAATCACATATCTGTAAAACAAGTTGCTACCAAATTATATTTTCTATTAGTTAGCCTAAAATGATCTGAACATAATCTAAGTGATGTAAAAACGAACCAAAAATCTGTCCTTAGTGATAGTTAACATAGACAACTAACTTCCCATCAGGGTGAATAAGTATCTCTCTCTCTGTCATCAGTCATTCTGAGGAAACCCTTCAACACTTTTAGCCGTTGCTCTTACACCACATTGTTGTCATTATTCACCGTAAATGAGTTTAACAACCCCAAACTTGTAACCCGATATCTAGCAACTGGCTAACGTTAACGCCGGAGAAGTGGCTGAAAACACGCCCTGAGTATTAACCCGACTCAATATACACAACTAAACTACAAAGTCGACCAGTCAATCCTTACCTCAAGACGACCACCGGGACCCTTGTCTTAGCTTTACGTGTGAAAATGAACTCATTCCGGATCATCCGTGACCTGAGAGAAGTCTGGACTCTGAACGCTGGAACGTTACCTCAGGTTCAGTCGCCGAGTCGGCAGCAGCACGAGCTCGTTTCAAACCCGTCAGCGCGTCACGCGCACACTCCCTTCACATTCCCTCGCTCAGCTCACACAGCGCGAGCGTCTTGAGGGAGGAGAAACTGTTCCCCTCGGTGAGCCAAGTACACCCCTCTCACATGCTCCTTCAACGGTTGTCCTGCCTCCCGGATCAGCTTTCAAGCCACTAAAACCAGTAACCGACACGAAGCGAGTGAAGTGAACCGAATCGAATCCCTCTCAGGACGGTTTCATCCCGCGGGCTGAGGCTGTGAAGGACACGCTGGATTCGGCTCAGCCAGAAATAAACCTTATGCATGGAAATTATTAACTGTCTTTCTGCATTTCCTCCATAACACACATTCATTATAACCACTATATGCTGAAAAATGCAAATAGCAAATTACTTTGCATAATAAATGAGCTCGTTCAGGATGAGGGAATCGATACTGAAGCACCAAAACTTCAAATTCTGACCGTTTCTTATAGCTTATTGGGTTTCATTAATCTGGCTGAATATGAATGGATTATCAATAAACGCATTAAATTATGTCCCTCTAAATCAACAATAAGATTTATCATCTTATCTTATCCAAATATAGCAATTTAAATAAATTTAGTTTTTAGAAACTTGCTTATCCTCCTTGTTTCTGTATATTTACTTTAGGTACGGGAATCAGGAGTCACCACCCGATACAATGTTATCACTGGACCTCGTGCCAGTTCGATGCAATTCTGTTAGTATGAAGATTTTCATAAATATCCCAATTCGGTATTACAATTTTGAACCTTTGAAGTTCCATGATTAATTAAATTCCTTATACCATTAGTTTTCTCACTTAAAAACCAAAGGCAGCATTTAAACAATACAAACTAACTTTTTAAATACCACAGCTTAACAACTGTTCACAGGCAATCAGACAGGATGTGAATTAAAAAAATCTCAGCATATGGGTTGCTGTTCATACAGTATGTCCATGACTAAAAAGTAGCAAATATTGACAAACTGCACACGGTTTGATGTAAATAATGATCAGCTCTTTACAACTCAAAGCAAATTGTAAGTTGTCGAAGGTACTCCTTAGGTAAACTGTAAAAGTTCTTAAACAGTTTATGATGGTTCAGGTGGAGTTTGGAATAGTTTATAAAAGAGTTTGTATGTAATTTGTATGTAATTCATAACTACACTGTAAAATTTGTAGGCAATGCATAGTCACTTTATAGAACAGAAGGGCATATGATGTCAAAGAGATGTGTGACAATTTCACAAGTCCTCGTAGCAGTTTGGGAATGTAGGAAAGTCCCCTACTATAAAGGTATACACCCTGCTGATGCTCTGCAGTGGCTAAGTTGCATCACTGGAATTGGGGTAGTTCATTGGTTAAGGCATTAGTCCAACAATTGTAGGGTTGCAAGTTGCTGCTGTAGAGCTCTTGAGCAAGGCCCTCAAAATTCATCTGATTAGATGTACGTAGAATGAGATAAAATGTAAGCGACTCTGGATCAGGGCATCCGCCAAATGCCACAAATGTAAATGTAATTGTATCACCATCAACTCTTTGTGATGTGAGTTTTCTTGGGTGTCAATAAATGTGCACCTGAGGGTGCAGGAGTGGGGCTTTGAAGTCAGTTTGGCCTATAAAAACATTGCTGCACAGCTAGATTGACACACATAAAATACATAACAAATGTTGGCTAAATCCCCTTTTTCTCTGACAAAATACATACACACTTGTCTTAATATTGTTCTACTGAATAATTATTACATCAGTTGATTACCATTATGCATACGCACTAAGCTTAACCTTGACGTCAATAACCAAAAGGAAACTTCTGAAATGTTTAGGTTATTTTTGTTCCTCACAAGGACCTCAGGAACCAAATGTCCTTACAAGGCAAGACCTCATGGAGAATATTGTCCCATTACGACATAAAAGCATGCCCATGTACATGCAAGTACAAACCGGATTCCAAAAAAGTTGGGACACTAAACTAATTGTGAATAAAAACTGAATGCAATGATGTGGAGATGGC
>JAOTQY010000018.1:12452674-12466259 GCA_026413445.1 Dolichallabes microphthalmus | reverse complement strand
TTTATTTTGAATCGCCAGTTCGCCTTCCGCATTCATGCCGCGCACACACACTCGCCGCAGACACAGACGTGACAGAACGCTGACTTTTGATTATTTAAAAAATATCCCAATCCCAAGATTAGTCCAAACCACAGTTTGTACAGTAAGTCTGAAGTTGTAATATTTGGGGCTTTATTTACTTCCCTTACCATCTCTTACACTGTGTTTACTTCCTTTCAAACTAGTCTTTTCAAAATATTAGTCGACTTACAACCTCTTGTCTTTATGTGTTAAAAATGCTTTGGTTATAGAGAGCAAAAAACATGTGTGCAATTCTACAGCTTTATCTAAGGAAAACAAGATGTGATTAAAGGAAACTCTGGACAGTTAGCTGAATTATATTAAGTATGCCAATATTTGTGTTGTGAATCGTTTTTTTTTCAGGGGTGCCCCTCTTTTTGTCACATGATCAGAAAATAATAAAATATACACTGAAAAATAATGTTTCTTGGAAAAGTAAAATCACCATGTCTTTACCATATGTTTATTTTACATACCATTTTAAGCTGTTAACGTATTTGGCACGAATTCTATCGGAAAAGTTGTTAACTACATGAAGCACATTTCTGTACGTGAGCCCATTTTTAGATCAGCCATATGTTCCACTTCATGTTCTCAGGCAAGGAAACATTTTACTTAATCATTAACTCAAGACGTAAGTTTTTGTTAATAAATGAACGATTCATAACGAGACAGTGCTTCACATGTGGCCATGGGATAGCCTGAACTCTCTTAATCTGCTGGGGAGCTTAAAAAAAACACTGCAGGGTAGCCTAGAAGAATGTGTGATTGCAGTCACTGTAAAGAGACTGTAGTTCGGATTGTCAGAGGACAAAGCTGGAATGATTTTATAGCCTTGATTTAACTTGGGTTAGTAAATCAAGCTTTGTGGAAGTGAAAACATGGTCGTTCAACAAGTACAACTGTCTGACAACTGCTTTGGGGCAAAGTTTAAAAATCAGTGCTGTAACAATGGATCTAATTGTCAAACGCAATGTAGATTAGGAGTGAACAATGACAAATTTAAACTGTGGATTCTACATCAATTAACACACACAAAGCACAAACTTTTATATATAAAAAAACACAATGAAAAAGATTAGGAGCATGAAAGCGTAATTAGAAAGAATAAGCAGTAGGACAAGGAAAGGAGCTAAAAAGTCAAGAATGCATGTTGCTATATTTGTTACACAATAATAACTCCTATCAATCATACACATTGAAAAGTAGAGAGGAGTCAAATCAGACACACTAAGAGCGCCAGTATTAATGACGACTCTTATTCATTAGAGGCAGCAACAGGTGGACAGACACAGTGGTGGATCTGGAGGTTAGTTGGTGATTAAGAACACAGAGGAACAGTTTCGTCTACCTGAGCTCAGCCTGTAGGGGTTTAACGGGTCGGGTGCCAATGCACTGTCCTGCTTTACATTCTCCATCTCCAAATCTGCATGCGGGAGAAGAGAGAAGCAGTCGAGCCTGTTAGGGAACACGGGAACAACAGCTGCCTTTTGCCCTCTACTTAACTTGCCAGTTGTGACTTTGTAAGAAGAGAAAGGAGAAAAACATTTCCTCCTGCATTCCCTGTCTATTAGGCAATGTTTTACAGCACTTCAGAGTGCCTGATAATAAACAAGCTGGAGCAATAAAATAGACTTAAACAAAAACACATTACTATGATGGAGGGAGCTTTGTGTCAGAGTGCTTCATAATCCTAGAGGCTTATTATATTCATTATATTGCTTAAAGCATGATTAGCTTTGTAAACACATGCAGCCTAGTCAATTGTTAAAAATGTGACTGATAGTTTAATCAAAAAAGAAAAAACTGAAGCACAATTTGCAAACCGATAATCAAAGTTTGTTGATTTCAATCATAGTTTTCTAGACTTCTGATTAATTTAGTTTGCTCCATTAATACACTTTATCATTAATGATATTTTAATGTTTCATATCTATAGTTCTTTAAGATATGCAACACAAATTTAAACATGCTACATAAATAAGTATTATCATCTCACCATAATCATGTAATTAAATTCAGTTACTACCATAACTTTAATGTTTGGAAATCACCTTGCACATATCTTTTTACATTGATGAAATGTTTGCATATTTGTCACATTTAAATAAATGAGATCATGTGTGAACGTTGATTTACCTAAAGAAATCACTTAAATAGAACCTGATGGAAAAAGTGAAGTACATTAAAAGATCTCAAAAAGCAACACATCACGCTGTGATCGAAAGGAATTGACATGTATCAGTTTGGAAAGCATTACAAACCCATTTCTAAGGCTTTGGGACTCCCCGGTGAGAGCTATTATCCACACATGGAGAAAACTTGGAACAGTGGCCTATCTAATGAACTGCTGGCCTCAAACCCAATTGAGATGCTGTGGCATGACCTTAAATGCCCAAAAGCCCTCCAATGAGGTTGCATTAAAACAACACTGCAAAGAAGAGTGGGGCAAAATTCCTCCACAGTGAAGTGTGGCACAACCAGTTATTATGCTTAGGGGCAATTACTTTTTCACATAGGGCCAGGCAGATTTGTGCAGCTTTTTCCCTTAATGAATGAAATCAACATAAAAAAACAGCATTTTTTATTTACTCAACGTATCTTTGTGTAATATTAAAATTTGTTTGATGATCTGAATCATTTAAGTGTGACAAATATGCCAAAAAAATAATAATAATACAAATCAGCGCAAATACTTTTTCACAGCTCTGTAAATAACGAGGTAAGCTGATCATTGAGGAAAAAGGGGGAAAAAAGCCCTTACTGCAGTAAATTTTAAAACATGAAAAAAATTAAATTGGATAGGAGTGATGAGCATCCAGATCAAATTCCAAACACTGCATAAATTTACACTTCTCTAATTATTATAGTAGCATCGACACTTAACGCTGCTTGTCGGTAGATTTTTTGTGTAATATGATTCGTTTTCAAAAAAAGTGCTGAGATGCAAAATCATAAGGATTAGAGAAAATCTTTGCATGTAAACAAACGACAAAGTAAATTATTTACGAGAGAGAGAGAGAGAGAGGGAGAGAGAGAGAATGTATGGCTACGTATAGTGTAGATCAGTGAGGCGTTTAAAGAAAATACCAGCACGCACAGGGTGGGAAGAGACTCCAGGAGGCCGGCCGCAGAGCAGAGCAGGGGGACGCTGAGGCGGGGGTGGGGCGGTAAAGGGAGGCACAGTGGTATATCATTACACATGCATGGGAAATTACAACACACTCAAGCAAATTATTAACATACATCACATACAAAAAATCACAGACAATCAGCAATCATGCAAGTGGTAAAGCGATAAAAGCAAACGCAGGAATCATGCAGCGTGTTGCTTCCTCAGGATCAGCCTGCACCAAGTTGCCCTTTGCAATCAACATGTTTTACCTCACTCGTGTGTTAAATACCGTGTCATTAAATTTCATCACTGACAATTCTTACCTAAGGAGCACATGGGGAGTGGATTTAGTCCACACACAGCTAACATAGTGATTAGTCAAACCATAATCAGTCACAACTTCAGATATGTAATAAGAGATGTGAGGCGCAAACACTACAGAGCTGTCAGAAAGCTCTCCAGAGGACTTGGCAGAGCAGCCGGTCCAAAGAATAATGTACTGTAAGGCTGCCTGAGCGTGATCTGTGACTGCTCTAAACATGACAAATTTCATTACACACCCGGTGAGCGTTAGTGTTTGAAACCCACCATTTCACACTTCCATTAATCATGACATTTATTTGTTTCGAATTTGTAGTGTTTGGCTGAGTAGCCTTTTCTTAGAATGCCCATGAGATCAAAACAGATGTTTCGGAGATTTTAAGAATCAAGGTCTGAGTTGTGATTATAAACGTTAAAAAATATATGTGGCATATATGCTCCTATAATGGAAAACATAAAAAAATTGGTAACCCATTGTGCGTTCTTGTCTGGCATAGGGGTGATATTGGGTAATGGACAGGGTGACATCCATGATCACGGTTAACCAGTGGCAAAGTCAGTGTAGTGTAAAACAAAAAATAAAGACCAGAGTGTGATACACTACATGGACAAACGTATTTGTCCAAACCTGGTAATCACTGAATTCAGGTGTTTTAATCAGGCCCGTTATCCCCGGTGAAGAGCAAGCTCAATGCTTCAGCATCCCAAGACATCTTAGACAATGCTCTGCTTCCAACTTTGTGGCCACAGTTCGAGGTAGGTCCTTTTCTATTCCAACATGACAGGTTTGATGAGTTTGATGTGGAAGAACTTCACTGGCTCACACAGAGCCCTGATCTCAGCCCCACTGAGCACCTTTTGGATGGAACAGAGATTGCGAACCAGGACTTCTCTTCCAACATCAAGAAGAGTAGAAGCTGTTATAGCTGCAAAAAGAGGACTAACAACATACGGAAGTATTTGGATGTATTTGGATACAATGCCACTGAATGTTCGACCAAATACTTTTGTCCATATAGTGTACGGCTATAACATGATTGCAACAGAGCAATGATTAAAGACCGAGAAAAAAGCTTGAGTATAGTATATCCAACATGATTTAGCTCCGTTTTAGTAGAGGAGCATGACAACTAATAACTAATGACCATTCTGTATGCACTTTATAGACCATTTCAATAAGGCAAACTCTAACAAATCGAACTCGAACAAAATGACTAGCTCAGACTTCTTGAGGATCCCAAAAACAGATGTAATAAATTTGTATTGATGTAATGATATGCGTCATTATGTCCTCGTTGATACAAAGAGACAGTGAAAGCTTACATAATTTTTAAACTTACAATGATATTTTCTTCGGGAAGCCATGGGACATATTTGCTCATATTATGCAAAAGGCATTTTTATTTTGCGTTGTGAATTTGGAAAAGACTTCGTCTAAGACCTGCTCAACATCAATCAAAACTAAGAAGGTAGGGGAAGCTGTAAGGAATGGTACTTGTAAATCTCGATAAGTTAGCTTGCTAACTGGTTATTTTTTATTTGGTAAATAAGGTGATATTATATATTTTAATATTCAACATTCTACTGTATGTGTTGCATTCATTCATCTTCTACACCACTCATCCTGTAGCCTAGAGCCTATCTCAGGAGACTTTGGGCACTAGATGGGGTACTCCCTGGACAGGTTGCTAGTTCACAAACAATCAAACACTATGGCCAATTTGGAAATTGCAGTTGCCTAATCTCCAATGTCTTTGGACTGTGTGGGGAAACCAGAGTCCCTGAAGGAAACCCACCGAGCATGGGGAAATCATGCAAACTCCACGCACAATCACAAAATGAGGTGGAATCTGAACCCTCAACCCTAGAGGTGCAAGGACACACGGCTAACCACTGTAGGTGTATTAAACTCTGGCTAAATGTCTATTAGATTTGTTGATGACTTTGTCATGCAACAACAGTGTTTTAAAGTGTGTAATATTTCAGAGAAGTTGAGATATACTATGTGTGCTACAGATCCTGAAGTTAGTGTATCTTTTTACTGCAGCCGCTCAAGAGCTTCTCATGCAGCGATTTGTCTTTTGGAAATCAATACACTTTAATTTCCGAAAGCAAGTTTTCCTGGTCTAAGGGAACATCCAAAAGCTGAAAAACATGTCTCTAATTTTAGTTTGAACATCCTACTACTAAATCACTAAACAGCCCTATTACAAAATCACTCATTTTCTTTTCCTCAATGATGTCTGAAACACAAAATCAGACACTATCTGAAACGAACATTGCATGGATATCCATCTGAAATTATGTATGTACATGAACTCACAAACACCGATGGCTTACTTTAATAGAGAGTGGGACAATAACAAAGGGCCAGTTATGACGGTTCGGATTTAAGCTTGCGACCTACTGACAATCCAGTAAACACATCTGTGCTAAAACGCTTGAGAACAAAGTCTCTAATAAGCTGAGTATAACTGAATATCTGGAAAGAACTGTACAAAAAGTGTAAAGCATAAAATCGAAATAATTGCATACAAAAGGACTGCTGGGGAAAACTGTAGATGGTAGCGACAGCTTAGGCAGAGCCCATATTAACACGTGCGCAGCAGATGGACCGTACGCTTGAAAGATTTCACATCTCTCCCACTCAGTTTGTCAACGTTTTCAAAACCAGAGCTGACAAAAACTGTCAAAGGAAGTGAAAAATATTCCGCTTGAATAAAAAAAAAAAATCTATATTTCTCTTCAATTAAGGTCTGTACAATAACAGACGGAAGTGTTCAGTGTCTCCTACACACATTCAGATGCTATCCAGTGTTTTTGTTCAGCATCTGCTTCTGTTCTCGCACTCACACACACTTCTTCACAGCCCTGCTCTCTCTTCATAATCACTCTCATCCAGCATAAACACACAATCCACCTGCTTAAATATCGTATGCATGTCCTGCGTAAACAGGATTTAGATGGTGTGCAAGCTCGAAATCCCACGCACATGACTGACTTTCTGCTTGTTCTGCATCTAATATGTTTTTATGCCCTTCCATGCAGGTGAGGAGCACTGCGAAGGGTAAATAAGGGTTGTTACGTGATAAACACCACCATTCTGTGTCCATACAATATGCTTGTATATATTGGTACCTGGTTTTGGCACTGAATTGGTGACAGACTGAGGGACCTTGTCGTTAATCAGCTCTACGCACTCACTGGGAAAGAAGCCAACCTGGAAAGAGAAAACACTGATCATGATGGAGGGAAACATACAGGCAGTTGCATCTCTCATTCTGCATCACTAAACATCTACTGTACCTCACAGAAGTGTCATCACACCAATGCAGAGCAGAACTGTTAACTATTATTCTTCTGAAACATCAAGCTGTTTTTGAATGATCATTAATACAATAGAAATGTATCTGGTTTGGCTTTAAAGGACATAACCTATTAAATGTGTACTATTCAGATGGGATAACATTTCTGAACTTATGGTAAATAACTGGTATATAATGTCACAGAAAGATATGCTCAGATATAATCACTTTCCACACATTCTCTGCATAAATCCCGGTAGTGGGAGTGTCTTCTCACTGCACACATAGCTATTAAACCAATAATTCCATGCATATCGCATACACCTCAATTTAACACAAAGTGATTGCTTTGACTTTTGACTTGTGTGTGTCAGGAAACCCCCAGTGAATTGGGGAACATATGCCCAGGTAATATTTATCCTGTCCAAATTAACATCTTCAAATTCTGTAGGAAAAGAGATTTTGCAATTTTTCTTACAAAACGCTGTTTTCTCTTTTTCTTTCCCAAAATTATACTAAAATTATGTAACAGCTGAAGGACAATCTATTGATGATGTTCAAAAAGCTTCATTTACAAGCCACACTTAGGTAAGTTATTGTTAGTTGTTTAGCTTAGGTGTAGCCTAATTACATGTTCCACTTAAGCAGCTTACTATTGGTCTCTATGGCAGTTGCATTACATCACTTGAGCAGCAGAAACTACCTTGGACTCTGAGTTTTTTTGTGCTTTTTCGCAAAGGTTTGCGCAAACCACTTCTTTAGTGGTTTTTCTTAATTTTTTATTATTTTCTACATTGTATATTAATACTGAAAGCATTCAAACTAAGGGTTAAACAAACCGAAAATATGTTTTAGATTTTAGATTGTCCATATTATCTACTACATTTAGCTTGGCACACTCATGATATTCTCTTATCAGATTCACGAGGTAGTCACCTGGAATGGTTTTTCAATTCGCTTTGAAAGGTGTGCCCCGTCAAGAATTAATCTGTGACATTTCTTGCTATCTTAACGTGCTTCCTAAATTATTGAGGTTGAGTCAATAGCGACAGACAACACCCACTGTTCAGAGGAGACTATGAGTCAGGCCTTCATGGTCGAATTGCGGCAGAGAAACCATTACTTTGGAAGAACAAGAAGCAGAAGAGACTTGCTTGGGCCAAGACACACAAGGAATGGATATTAGATCAGTGGAAAACTGTTGTTTGGTCTGTTGAGTCCAAATTTGAGATTTTTGGTTCTAAGTGCTTGTCTTTGTTTGGTGTTATAGTGTGGGGGTGCTGTTCTGGTGACACTGTTGGGGACAGCACGGTTACCACGGCATTTTGCAGCAACATGCCACCCCATCTGGTTTGCACTTAATGGTACCATGATTTGTTTTCCAACAGGACAATGACCTCAAACACACCTCTAATTTATGTAAGAGCTATTTGTCGAAGAAGGAGAGTGATGGAGTGAGCCATCTGAGGACCAGGCCTCCACAATCATCCAATCTAAATGCAGCTGAGATGGTTTGGGATGAGTTGGAAAGGCAGCCAACAACTACTCAACACCACTGGGAACTCCTTCAGGATTGTTGGAAAACATTCCAGGTGATTACAGTACCTCATGAGGCTGACTGAGAGAATGCCAAGAGTGTGCAAAGTCATAATGAAAGCAAAAGGTGGCTACGTTGAGACAGCAAAAAATATAAAACATATTCTGGGATATTTAACACATTTTTGTTTACTTAATTCCATATTTGTTCTATCATAATTCCAATGTATTAAGTATTAATAGGCTTTTTAATTAAATACAATGTTGAAAACAATGAAGAAAACTATTTCAAACATTTAATAGGAAGGCGTGTCCAAACTTTTGACTGGCACTGTACATCGTCTGGTTTCATAACGGACTTGTGCCTGGAAATGTACTTTGGCACGGATGTTGTGTCATGCTCTGCTGATTACTGTGGCTTCATTAATCTAGATAAGAAAGGTGAACTTGCAATGAAGTGCACGCAAAATCTAAAACATTCCACAAGCATTGTGTCACTACAAATATGTACAAACCACACCAGACATTGTTCATGACTCACATAAAACAAAAACAAAAACAAAAGCCCTGTGGATACTACCCTGTCATTCCGAACCACTGTTCTAGCATTTTTCATGAGTTGGTTAGCACGAAGATCTTTGTCAGTATTTCTGTAGCATTTGGTTATACTTATATCATAGTTAGAGATACAAAGACGAGTAACAAATGAATAAAGAGAAAGCACAGAGAGTGCAAGTTACTGAGACAGCACAAGCCACCCAAACTGCTTAATGTGTCTTGGCATTGATTGTACAAGTCTTTGGAACTGTACTGGAGGGAACATTTTAGAAGTGAACCCAAACCATGCCATCATAATATAAGGTCCTAGAGCATAAAAGAACCACTGTTTTCTCCTTGAATTTGACATCCATCCAAGCATTTCTTGAAACTACCAACGTTATATGCTTATTAATTGACAGATCGTACCACAAAGATTTGTTTAAACATTTGAAACAACGATGCCGGGGACAACACTTTAAACATCATGAATACACCATTAACGTCAGACCAGATGACTAAAGGTTCATATCAGCTGGGCGCCACCTCATCTAATGACACCAAATACTCCAGTGGAGAATGAATTCCCTCCAAGAACTACAGAACTATTTTCATTTTCAGTCAAATGAACCAAAAGAAACGAGCAAATTCATTCTTGCTGCAAGTGTTGACAATAACAAGCTGAAACTGTTTCTGCCCTTCCGAAGCCCCAGATCTTATCACAGATAAAAGACACATAGGAGGAGAAAAGTCAGTGGAGTCTGTATAGAGTTATGATGGATTCGGCATTCCACTTACAGCATAAGTGCCAGCCTTGTCCAAAAGAAAGTCCTCTATCTAGCCCTAGTGTTAGTCCTAGCATAACCCTACATCCAAGGAATAACTTTGTTATCTGCGTGTGTGTGACTCCTTTAAACCCTGTGCGTGACAGCTGGCAGAGCTTTAAAGCTCATCCTCCAGATGCTGACTATCCGTCCAAGAGCTATCAAAATTAGGCTGTCTACTACCATAGTGTAGTATACATTTACATGCAATTAAAAGATCCTTTTCCATAAACAAACTAACCACTGATCATACATTTTATATTGTATAATTGTAAATACATTGTATTGTACAGTATATTATATATTGTATAATTAATGATATTGTACATTTTGATAGGCATTAAGTCACTTATACAATTCAGGCAACTTGTCTGCTTTTTCTAATTTAGTCCAAGTGCAAGATTTGAAAATGTCTAACTATTACAAAAATATTTTTGTTTAACTTTCTGGTCCATTATAAATTAAAACATTAGCAATATCCAATTGGTATTATACTACTGTATGTCTACGACTCAGTGAATGTTCACTTGTTCTAAACATTTCCAGGCATTAGAAAACAATACTGCAATTCTATAATTAAAATAATAGATTTAATTGCAGAATTAACCCCTTTTGCTCGAATACTTAATACAAATACAAGCAAAGCATCATTATGAAGTTAGCTTAAATAGTTTATTTAATAGCTTATGCAATGACAAGTCATTCATTTATATCCAAGATCCCAATTGATGAACAGCAATTTTCTTAATTTTTTAATTTTTTTGGCCAGACAGTGTAATTCCAATACTACTGTAACGTTAATTATATATTTTTGATTTAAAAGGTGTCTCAGTTTACAGAGAAGCAAACCAGTACCAGGCAACATGAATGAGCACTTTCTATGTGTAAGCAAATAATTCTTATAAAGATACAGTATTTAATGGTTAAAAATCACCTCATAAGTAGCTTTATTTATTTTGCTCAAATTAATTAATTAATTGATCAGACTAATTAAATTTGATTTCTATCTTGACACCAAACTAACCTTTCTGGTACCTTCTGGAGAATCATTCCTGCCACAAAAAAACCTCTAACAAATGGTCATATTACATACCAAAGTCTGGAAAATTCAACAAATGAAGACCAAATAGAGTCCAAGTGTCTCAAAAGTAAATATTATAGATGAGACATAATCATCAATAATAACTCTAATAGTCTAATAATATGTTATCAGAACAATATAAGGAAAATCATATACTCCTGTCATTGCACTTTATGTGCAAAGAACACACCTGGAACCCGTGCTTGCCTCTCCACCATGTGGTATCCTCTTTAGGAGGCATGTCAATCACTGATACAAAATCTCCAACCTAAAAGAGACAAACAAAAGCTATTTACATCGGTATCAAAATTGCAAGACCTTTACGTTACAAGACATTAGGATAGCCACCGAGGAATTACAGCATGGTCGGCGCAATCATATTGACAGGCAGGCTTTAATTTCGGCTTCAGTACATTTGAATGCGTGTGCAGTGGTACTGCCACCAGGTTCACCTCAAAGGACAGCTCATCGGCCGCCTGGGCAATGTAGCGCTTAATGACGTGGGCAGCTGCGATGGCTGGGACGTTGATGGAGGACTCCTCGTGCACCAGTAGACGATTCCCTTTGTTGTCGACCTGAAGAAAAACCGGACATGTCAGCTGAGGAAGTCGGCTTAGCTGCAGTATTAAAGACTCTTTAAGTGAAAGCTAATTAATCCTTAAGCGTTCCTTGATAGCGCTTATTTAACAGCGGGCAGCAGGTCTTACTCTTCCACTGAGACAAGCAGATAAGTGAGATAGCATCAGGATAATACCTCCATCCACGTAAGGACTGGCCCACAGTTTATCTTGTTATCAGCAATCGCTGAGAGACGGGAAAGGTAAGCCATCAGCATCTGGGAAACAGCCTGTTGGAAGGGAAAACAAATGGAAACACAAATAAAAGAGCTACTTCATTCACTTCAAATAATCAGATGTCAGCACAGATCTTCTTACATCGTTATTGATACAGAACAAGATACACTCAACACCAACAACGTTTATGAAGATACCTTCACCAACACCAAGTCTAATCCTTCCTTTAGCTTACTTGTAGGTCAAAAAAAGATGCTATTAAAATAGAAAAAATAAAAGCCTCACGCCCTGTTTTGACCAACTCCAAATTTGAATCAGTTGCTGTTCACAGTGTTAAATCCACCTAAAAACATCATATCTCATTTTTCAGGCATGATTGATGCAGGCATTAACAAACAGGATACTTGAAGAGTTTGATCCTAGTGAGAGGTCCAGTGAGAGGTTTCCAGAGTAGCAATATAAATACAAACCACACTTTGCTTCCCACTTCCTGCTTATTCTTTTAAAAACAAAACAACAATTAGCTCAGCATATGTTTATTTGAGGTTTAACAATGTGTTGGTGTTTTGTGAGCATTTATGCATGTTAATATGAGAGAGAGAGAGAGAGAGAGAGAGAGAGAGAGGTTGGAATGGGAATGACTGCTTCTACTTCAGCATAATGGTGGCCCTAAAAGCAGCAGCTGCACTCAGAATGATAAATTTGGTTCAATTATTATTCCGCATTGCTCTTACATTGAGTCATATGGCAGGGGGTGACGAGGTGGAGCTTTTCATCTTTAATACGACCACACAATCCTTTTTTGACTAATAAATAGCTCATGTATTAACTGCCACAAGACTGCACATGACAAAAGCTTTCCTCGAAAAATTTTACTTTAATCACGCAAACTCCTGTAAAGACCTCAAAGTCTCACTGCATGCTGAAATCTGTATAAGGTCCAGGTTCAGAGCTTTGTTATTTATTCTTTAATTTATTTATAGTCACATTCGAATTTCAGTGCGTGCTAGCTACATTGGATTCCTCATTAATAAACTACAAAAGAATGAATCGAGAGGGGAAAAAAACTTTTGCACTTCTGCTGATTGTTTGTATGAAGCATTCATCTGACACACAATACATTACAGTACATTGACATTAATTGCTTCACATATCCCAGCTTGTTAGGGAGCTGGAGTTATAGCACAGTGTCAGCCATGATACAGAAATCCTGGAGAAGATGGTATGGGGAACATTGTCCAACACATCAACCATTAAACCGACACTGCAACAACCAACAAATCAGGTCACAGATATTAAAATATAAACACATTTAATGTTCTTCATGGTGGAGATTTCCTGGTCACAACCAGATGGCAATAAATTCCATGCCACAACTATTCATGACTGGGAATCTAAAAGGAAATAATTGAGAACATGCATGTTCACCTCAGCTAAGTAATCATTTAAGCATGCACTGACTGGCTTTGTGTCTCTGACAAAACATGGGGTTGATAGCTCTTGTGCCACAGGAGACTTTGCTAGCAAAAAAGGAACAAGCAGTGATAGAACTTGGTGAATACTGGGATAAGGATAAAAAGAGGGATGGGGAAACCAAACTCAGCATTGACTCATACAGCACGGATTGTATGTATGCCAAAAGAACCTCTTCCCAGTTTCCACCCAAATGTCACACTGGCTCCAACAGTCTGGCACCACTCAATAAAACCCAATCCAAACAAAGGGCAGAGACAGAAGAAGACAAGGACACTGACTTGTAGTGGCAGTTCAAAACATACTTGAATTCTAAACACAGACTTTATGATTACCGTATTTTTCGGACCATAAGACGCAGAATTGGGAATTCGCAGACCATAAGACGCAGAATTGGGGGCGAAAAGTCCCTGCGTCTTATGGTCCGAATATAGCCTAAACATGTGCTGTAAAAAAATTTTCTTCAACTTGCCCGGCTCACTGGAGTCAGGCGCTGCTGCTGCCCTGTGGTAGTAAGTAGTACCGTACCTGCTTCCATG
>JAOTQY010000018.1:12403878-12416355 GCA_026413445.1 Dolichallabes microphthalmus | reverse complement strand
GGGGTTCGCCGATCAAGCTGTTTTTAGCCAATATCGGCCGATCATGATCGGTGGCCGATTGATCGGAGCATCACTAAATGAGACCATTTGAAAGAAATAACATACTTATCTCCAGAAGAGTACATGCAACTCAAAGACAATATGCATACATTTTAAACCATTTAAGATACAATCAACATCGAGCAGCTTCTCAACAAAAGGCTCCACTTTAAATGCCAGATGCTTACTCAGCAGCAGCAGCAGCAGCAGCGTCTGGGACAGCAAAAGACTGTTAAGCATTCATATCAGGTTTCGCCAGTTTCGGATGCTTCAAAGGAAATGTGACAATAGCTACGATTACATGGACAATATTTCGTTAATGCGATTCAAATGATTCTGATTAGAGGTTCCCACTTAAGTGTTCACATGAACGCTGTGCCAGTAAGATATGCATTTACATTCTTAAAGCATTTAATAAAAATAAAATAAAAAAACTTTTTTTGACATGTACAACATGGTTCCACTAGTGGTGACTGTGTAATCTGCAAAAGATATAACAGCAGAATAAGCTTTTTTCCCCCAGGTTTAAGATAGATTAGTTATACTTGTATGGATGTTTTATACTTATACAGATGTCTCTGGTGACTGACTGAAGAAAAATCTCATCTACTATTGGTTAGATCTTAAACGCACATTAAATGCGACCCAATCCATGCCCTTTCTTTCCCCAAAGACCAGCAGCATAATATGCCAGAAGTCATTGTGTAAAAGTCCAAAGAAATGCCATGTGGGAGAGAGTTATTCTCACAGAGCTGACTGATCAGTATCCTGGAAACTTGTCACGTCACCTACAGTAATGTTACCTCTACATGAGGCAGAAAGAGTACATTTATTCCAACAATCGGATCAAGTTTACATGGCTAACACAAGGGTGAGTCAAAAATGATCTGCACTCTG
The DNA here is from genome assembly GCA_026413445.1 of Dolichallabes microphthalmus. Lineage (NCBI taxonomy): Eukaryota > Metazoa > Chordata > Actinopteri > Siluriformes > Clariidae > Dolichallabes > Dolichallabes microphthalmus. The sequence continues at coordinate 12,415,419 of JAOTQY010000018.1, read as the reverse complement.
GTTGTAGACTTTTATTTTATTTTATTTTATTAACTTTTATAAAAGACAAATATGTAATCTTTTGACATAATCTCATTGTCCATCTGTCAACAAGCTTTCATATTCCTTCATTAAGAAATGTTTTAGGCTGAGCTGCGCGCCATGAATGCACTGCTGTCTTCACTGCTGTCTTCACTGCTTCATCGGAAGTGACTCTATCCTGGTATGGCTGCTTTTAGTCGAGGTTAAAGTCTGATGGGTGAGGATGCTTTAACACCTCAAAACAAATTTTTTCAGAGCGTCGACAGTGCGTGGGCAGAAGAAGTGTGTGGATGTGCATTGTTATGCAAGATTACAACACCCTTGGAAAGCAGTTCTCTGCCTTATTAATCTAAAGTTTAGGCTTCAGCTCTTTAATGAGCATCTCACTGTTGATTTCCTGATAATGTTCCAATACTGGCCCTTGAGAATCCCACAAAACTAATCATTGATTTTCTAGCTGATGGTTGACTTTTGAACTTGTTCTTGGTTGGTGATTTGAGGATGTTTCCATTCAATACTCTGCTGTTTACTCTCAGACTCGTAGTGATGAATCCGTGTCTCGTACTGATTCTCTTTCACCTTCCTTAGAGTATCCATCCAAATTTTGTTTGCGGATATCCAATTGCTTCTGTTCATGTTCAGACCGTAAAAAAAAAAAAAAACTTTACACTGCTCTTCTTTCATGCAAATCACAAGTGAGGCTTCCATCCATCCAGGGAGAGAAATGTACTGAATGTCCAATCAGTTATAAATATTACTGATGATTTATAGTATCATCATCATATTCACTCAGTGTCATATTTACTTTGACCTGCCCAGTGCAAACACACTACTGCCAAATACTAAGTCATTCATAAGCTACAGATTAATTTCTTTACTCTCACTTCATATCAGTCACATACTACCCCCCCCCCCCGACATATAAGTAGTTACTAAAATTAAAATTACATAAATAAACATACTGGCACAATGAGTGCCATAGTATTTGTGATACTCTGGTCGTTGTGAATAGCGCCCCCCCTCCAATCCATCTGTGCTCAAAACAACATCAGCTATCGGTGAGGTTGCCATGGAGACCGCGCCGTTCCAGCTGCACAGAACGCACTGGAAGCGTGTGCCGAGTTGTAAAATTGGGCACGAATCCGAAACATGAACACGGTGGAACAAAATAGCATTTGCATTCCCAGACCCGAACTCCAGACAACAGACAAGAGGTGCTGTGTATGTGTTACGGCTAACCTGATATCACTCCTCACTATGTCTCGAATGTAATAACTCGTTTATACTGTAAGCAATAGAAACCAATGCGGTATGATGTGATTAGTGTAAAAGCAATAAGAATAGCATAAAAGCCTCCTACAGGAATGTGGGTGTGATGCGAGTAGTATTGTAAAACACTTTATCAGCGAGCGGGGATTTGAGCTGTAATTACTACACTTGAGAATTTACCAACATCCTCTTAAAGACGAGAGAATTTGTGCGATGTGTGTGTGTGTGTGCATCTCACCATAGCGCCGATGGTCTCCTCCCAGTCAGGCCTTTCCCGCGGGTGGATACTCCTGGCAAGCTCAGGCACTATGTCGTTGGCTTCCAGGTTGCGTCCAGGCCTCAGTCCCCTGGGAAAAGCAGAGCGAGAGAGGAAAAGCACGAGAGTAATCAGTTAAAGAGTGAAGATTAGTCACGAACATGGGGAAAATGGTTATACAGCATTGCATCACTAAACAGTCGAATTCAAATGGAAAAAAAAGGAAAGGAATGAAAACTGAAACTATCTAAAAGTATAATTCTCTAGAATAATATGATAAATACAAGTCTGGAGGAAAAACAGACTATTTCTATGCCATGGGAAGCAAAAGATCAGTCCATCACTACCTTAACTATGCACCACAGACTTCCATTCCATGTGTAAGGATGACCAGTACAGTTCTGTGTACAATACCTGTGTACGATCCCAATAATGTAAAATGCATGCAACCCCAAAATCTAATTTTTCTCTTTATTAATCTCAATCTCTCAAGAGTTAACATGATGCTACAAAATGCTTTCAGCGCTTGCTATTACACCATGCTGAGCCTGATGCAAGATGAACAGCAGAACAGACACATGATCAACAGTAACCTTACACAAACAATGATATGAGATATGAGACTATAATAATAATAATAATAATAATAATAATATAATAACAGCTATTTAGGTGATGGTTAGTTTTACAATTACTGTACAGGTGCTGTTCAACAATGTTATCTCCACCAGGAGTGTTAAAAGCCCCATTCGCAATCGATTCATTTCAAAATGCTTGCATGCCTTGTCCATGATGCACCTCTTGTACACTATATGGCCATAAGTATGTAGGCTCCGACCATCACACCCGTAAATGCTGGACACGAAGCTGGAAGTATGTAACTCTTTAGAATGCCTTTGTGTACTATAGACCTTTTGCATTTGATATTACAACGTCAGTCCACTGTGGTCCCAATCACTTCTGGACGGGAAATGGGACATGACTTACTGGACGGCAGTGCCAACATCTACATTTAAAACCATTTACAGCTGCGCTTTCAGAAAGAAAGCACATCTAATAACGTCATCTTAAACAACACTTTGAACAATTACTTCGAAGTCGTTCCAAATTGCCCATGTTGTGTTTCATAGCTAACTAGCTTCATAGCTAACCCGAGGCCGAATCCCAAATCTAACCTCTGAACAAGGGCACTACTTGGTGCATGAAATCAGGAAATATACACCCTATACAGTAGGCTTGGGAATCACCAGTCATCATCCGATACGATATTATATTGATACTTTGGTAACCAAAATTGCGAGTCTATAATAAGTTCATAATCATAATTATATAAATATTCAGATTCAATATTAAATTTTTCCCCGATTTTGTTACGGGTAAAAAAAAAGTTTAATGAGTAATTAAATGTAGCCGATTGTTAGGGCACCTTTTAAACAATACAAACTGACACAAGAGTTTAACAATTAACATTTTAATGGGTAACATTTAACTTAAATTATTTTTTAACTGAACAGCACTATCTATGATCTGCCATGATTATAATCTCAAAAAAAAAAAAAAAAACTCTGTTCGCTACTCTTAAAAAAGCAAATATGTGAAATAATGTGATTTTCGACTAGTTTGCTCTCGCAGTGTTTTGAGACTGGTGTAAGTGTGTGGGTTTGAGACTGATGTGAGTTAGTTAGTAAGGTAACCCTAAAAAATGCATTTCTGTTCTGCTACTTGGAAACTTCTGTGATTGGTCTAGAATAGTTTATATCTCCGGCTGATATAAACTGAAAACCACTGGCCACCGGTTCATTTCTATTATAATTGTAAAAATAGTTTTTAGGAAAATCGATTTTGTTGTCAGTTATTGATATGTGAATCAATGTTTTTTGCCCATCTCCACTATACAGTGCACAAGCTTTCCATTTTATGCAAGTCCAGCATAAAAATGTGAAATGTCAGTATTGGTTAATGTTACCTCAAGCCGAAAGCACAGCATATTCAATAGCATCGTCTTCACGAAAAACGTTGCATAAGCTAATGCTAATGCTAGCAAATGCTTCCAAATCACATTATTTGTATGCCTTCTGAGGTATCGCAATAACAAATAAAAATTCTGCAAATTAATATTCTTACTACCTTCTTCATGCATTTTCCTCCATTGTTGTTTCTCTTTTGAATAAGTTATGAAGTCCAACATCAGGTAATCCGGTAATCATCAGGTAGTCTTTCTGTTTTTTTGTTCTGTATTCGACCATTATCTTCAATGAAAATACATTAGAATTTTTAACCTAATGGTGGCTCACTGTTGTACTGACATTAAGTCAATCACATTTCTGCAAAAGGTTTACAGTATTAGGAAACATGTATGACAAATACAGTATGGCGATGTCCCGGTGCATGACATGCGTGATGTCCAAATCCAAATTATTGACAGGAATTTTGGAATAACATACTCAAAAAGGTATACACTACTGTGATGATCAGCTTTCCACATATTTTTTGGCCATATGATATATCACATAGTAATTACTTCTTCTTTTTTTTTTTTTTACAACCTCATTTTGATCCGAGAAAGCAATCTCTGCGTGCACAGAGATAACTATATACAGTGTGTCACAGCCATGAACCATGGTTCCCAACTTAAAAGGAACCATCTGCTTGTAAAATAATGAACATGACGAAATTAAAGTTACCAGCCCACCTGTCAGTGTGTCATTAAACAGTAGGTTCTGTGAGCAGGATGGGTAAAAAGAACAAAAACAACCAGCATGGTTAATCACAAAGAAGATGCTGTAAAGAATGGAATTACCCGATACTGCAAAACATGATCTATAGTTAGTTAGAAAAAGTCACTTATAGAACAAAATATTGAGAAATACATCAAATACTTCTTCGAAATAACTGTTCAGGTTACCTTCACTGAAATCATCTTTCTTAAAAACAAAATTATTACTGTTTTATTAGGAAAAGCATTTATAATTGTACAATCAAAACAATATACAAAAAATTATTGTAAAAAGATAATATAAGTGTGAGTCAAAAATTCTCAGCACTCCGGTGATATGAAAACTTCTTCTGTTGGCTGATTCAGCTCTATTTGATCAGGACTACTGTCTCCCCACTTGCTGCTGTGCAAGTGTGAATGTGTTACATCAGTTCATTTGTAACTGCAATGTGAGCAGAAATGAACGCCCCACTTGTGATTGGCACAAAAAATAAATAAGTGTGCACAGTGATTCGGTTGTACACAGTATGGAAAAAGTGGATATCTGCATTTGGAGCGATACTCTACTCTAAGGAAGGTGAAAGTGGCACTAGTGGCTCAGTGTTTGGTGTTTCGCCTAACATGAAGAAGGACCGGGTTCGATTCTCAGCCGATGCCCAAACCCCAGCCACTGGATGCAGTGCCGGTCCCAAGCCCAGATAAAATGAGAGCACTGCCTCAGAAATGGCATCTGGCGTAAAACCTGTGCCAAAACTGTGTGTGTGGATCGGATGGTCCACTGTGGCGATCTCTCGCCGGGAGCAGCTGAAAGACTAACAACAACTTTAACAAGAGAGTTAAAGTTTCTAAAAGAGAGTCATTGCTGGATTCAACATTACAAGCCTGAGAGGGGACAAAAAAAAAGTTAAAAAGTCAACCATGAGCTTACAGTTGCTTACAGTTTTCTGGGATTCTCAAGGGCCAGGATTGAAACATTTCTTAGAGAAACGTTCAACATCCAACAGTGCTCGTTACCGTGAGATGTTTATTGAAGAGCTGAAGCCTAAACTTCGATTAAACGCAGAGGTGTACTGTGATCTTGCATAACAACGCACGTCCACACATTACTGCCCACACTGTCGACACTCTGCAAAAACTTTCTTTTGATGTGTAAAAGCATCCTCCCTATAGTCCAGGGCCCGTATTCACAAAGCTTCTTAGAATTCTCTCAGAGAGATCCTATCTTAGCTTAAAAAGTCCTAGCTGGGAGTCCTAGACTAGAAGTGATTTAGGAAACTTCAAAATGTACAAAAGGAATGTACAAAAACCTTTATCTTAGTGAGGAGGTGTAGTTGACCCCATTGCTAGGGATGATGCAGCAATTCAACTGTGATTGGTTGATTAAAAAATAATCTCTGACCTCTGTAAAGGTCTTGAAATGTGCTCTTTGTGAAAATAGAATACATGATAGTAGAATAGACAGTGAAATCATGTCAGGAATTGTATAATCATGACTACAGGCTACTTTATGCAAAGTTTCTGTTATAGACTAAATATCTTAAATATCTTAAGATAATTAAACAGCCAAATGTTGAAAATGTGTCTACTTTTGAAGCAACCAATTTCCACACAGTAGTTTTACCAATTTGAATACGGGCCCTGATCTTGATCCATCAGAAATTTACCTGTTTGTTCCCCTGAAAGCAGCTCTACTAGGTTAAAGATTCAGTTCTGATGAAGAAGTGAAGACAGCGGTGCATTCATAGCTCACATATCAGCCTAAAAAAAATTTAATGAAGGAATACAAAAGCTTGTTGACAGATGGACAAAATGTATTGAAAAGAAAGGAGATGTCGAAACATTATGTATTTGTCTTTTTTTTTTTTTAATGAATTTAAATAAATTCTACAGCCAGAATTTTTGACTCACCCTCGTAACATGGTACGATAACTTTTCCATATACAACCGCCAAACCAACAAAATAATATATACCAAAGTAAATATAAAAGGAAATAAACAACTACATTTAAACAAACAAGCAAGAAATAGGAACCTTAAAAAATAAATAAAGAAAATAAATAAATAAATAAATGAAGAAAATGAAAAGGAAGAAAACTTTCTCTAGTAGAGTATTTTTTCTTATTTTAAATTGGACAAGATGTCTTTAAGCCACTGAGATATGGATTGTGGTCTGAGGGATTTCCAAAGATTCAATAGATGATGGCTGGCATTCAAAATTATTGTTAACAAAATTAATTAAATGTTAAATCATCCATTTAAGTATTATTCTGCTAGTATTATAGTAATATTAGCATTGTGATACTAAACAACTAAACCAAAAAATAAATCAGTACCATAACACTAGATTCTTCCTACATTAGAAAACTTTTGCAATAAATTCTACATGATGCATTCCCTCTTTTTTTTAATACCATCTGAGCAGGAATAGAGCGAGGGGGAAATAAGCAAAATGAGTAAGCTTAAATCTGAAAAGCACAGCAGAGTCCACAGTATAACTTCTCTCTCTACTGTGAGGCAAAATGAAGAAAATCGCTCTGGAACCAATTACATAAAATCCTCTACTTCATGGATTAAACCAGCCTGGGTAATTTGGAACGGTGCATTCTGGGCTGCACTTATTCAATATGTGTTTTTCCTACAATATGACACCATTTCTGCAGTTACACCAGGCAATACACAGTGACTGATGAGCCTTCCTTCTTACTGAGGTAATGAGGTTTTAGTAAACGTTTCAAATATATGGTGACCTACATGACTCCGTTCTGCAAAATGAGGGAATGTGGAGCGAACCCGACCCTAAGCAAAGTCGACGAGAAAAAAAACAAGCAGTTTGTATTTACTCCATGCAGTTAGAAATCATTAGTCTCTGACACAGATTCAGTTCAAACAACAAACCCTTCGGAAAGAACATGACAAATTATAAAACGAGGAGTAGAGTGTTCGAACAAGGTCGGCGGAGACGCAAGAGATACGTGACTACGTGTGAGACGTTTGACGGAATCCGAGACAAATTCCTTTCTGATGAGATCTGACCTACATCAAGCGATGTCGCTCCACCCTGTGTCTGCATCCAGCTCTCACCAGCACACATAATCCTCGCTCAATATCTCCACACCTCGGGCTGTTTAGAAACGTGGCTGACCTCAAACTGTCATCCTTGATGCAGGTCTCGTACAGCGCCGCTTGCATGTCTGCTCACAGGGGGGGTGAGCCCAGAGAGCACGCTACAAATCCTCTGGGTGGTGGAGACGCACCAGTTCTATGAATCATGTGAGTGACTGCAGATACACAGAGGTGTGGCTTAACGCTGTCATGTGATCACGTCTGGCACGTGAACAAAAGATGGAGACATGGCAGAGATGCAGGAGCGCTAAAGACTTCCCTTATCCAACGCTTCCAGCTTAATGAACCGCAAAATCAGTACAACAGTCAATGCAATCAATGATTCATCAGCTGTAGACTGGAAAGATAACCAGCAACACCACAAGGGAAGGCAGGGAAGATGAAGTGTAGGCCTGAAATCCACTGAAATGATGCTGCGCAATGACGACTTTCATGAATGTTTAACCAGTTTAGCAACACAATTTGGTGCAAAAAAAAAAAGGTGAGATTTTCAAATACATCATGATATTCAGGTTTACTGCTAAACCTGAATATCATCATGAGGTTTACTGCTAAACCTGAATATCATCATGTATTTTTTATTTTTTTTTGGCACCAAATTGTGTCCTGCCGCATGGTTCAAATTTACCATTTGTAAATTTTTATTGTGGTTTAGGAAGGGATAACGCTGCTACCACCAGAGACTTGGATTAGATTCTGATCTCAATGTAAGCTGTAACGGAACTATTTGAGATTATATCTGTTTTTGTAATCACATGGAAGTAAAAACCCTCTCACTTACAAGCGAGGGGAAAAAAATCTACAGTCAGAGTACGGATCATTTTTGACTCATCCTCGTATAAATATCTGACAAAATAAATATGGTCCTTTTAATCATCAAACATTTTAATGGATCGATTAAATACTTAGCACGATCAGAACTCAACTATGAAGGCAACACCGAATCGAGAGTTAAAACGTGATTTAATTGATGCACAAGAGTTAATGAAATAAATTATCTGATGATAGCCATCTTTGGCTCAGTCAATTACACCGCAGTCAATTATGTTTATTAAATCAGGTTGTCTTTTTAGCAGCTAGTTGAAAATATCATTCGTTAAATTAAATCTGATCAGACAACTCAATCATTTAATATAATTTTAAGTATGTATATTTCCTGCAGCCCAGCTTGCTAGAAAGTTAATGTCTGCCTAATTGAAATGAGTTGACCCGATTTGTTATGTAATTGTAGTATCAAAATAAACGTAAAAGTACAACATTTATCACTTATGATTAAAAGAAATACATGGTTAGCGAGCTATTTATTCTTGCTACTGGGCGGTTAAATGTTACTACTATAGCGTCTGTCAGAGACTGCGAGCTTCCAGTCATCCAGAGAACAAAGGGATAGCAAAAATTATAATAATACATAAAGATAACACAAGTACATATAACACAGTTTTTAAATAATTATTTCATTTATTAGTAGAAAAACTGTCCAAACCTTGTAATTGGCCCCGAAATGTACATTACCGCTCAAAAGTTTAGGATGACTTGCAAATTTCTTTTTTCTTTTTGAAACTTAAGTTGTTATTTTTAGACACAGAGGTCAGCCTTCCTGAAACAGTTCTTGCAAGAACAGTACAGTGAAACCTTGGATTGTGAGTAACTTGGTGTGCCAGTTTTGCAAGACAAGCAAAATTTATTAAATAAAATTTAACTAAATGAATGAGCGAGATCTTAATATACGTGTAGTAGCTATACACTTATACAGTGTATAAGCTGTCTGCTGAGCATGATGGGATCACGACTAAACTAATGACTAAACCTCTCGTCTGCTGTGGGATTATGGGGATTATATCTCCCATACTCAGTCTCAGTGCGTGCACATCACTCGTGAACTCAACGTCAGTGCACACGTGTACTGTTTATTCTAACATTGTGACCACATGTGTGTGCAAAACCAAGTGTCATTAGAGAGGTTACTTGTTATAGACTGTCTCATGTCTCTATTTCTCATTCTCATTCTGTAAGAAAGCAGAGATTCCGTTAGGGTGTGTGTACACGAGTCATTAGAGGTTCCATGACACACACACACACACACACACACACACACAAATGGAATCACTGCTGTAAAGTAAAAATAAAACACATTTAACCTGCACTTTACCTTTGAAAAGAATCGCGACAGAGCAGTGTTTCTGTTAGTGTGCTTGTGTGTGTGTGTGTGTGTGTTTGTGAGAAAGTACACAGTAGCCCCCTCCCTCCTCTCAGAGAAATGGTAAAGTGTAAAGTGCAGGTTATTTTGTTTTATTTTTACTTTATAGTAATTATTTTTATATTAATATTTTTGGGTTGTGGAACAAATCATTCGAGTGTCTATTATTTCTTATGGGGAAAGTGACTTTGATAAACAAGTGATTTGATATACAAGCGCGCTTCCGGAACAAATTATGCTGACAATCCACAGTTTAACTGCATTGTGAAGGGCATTTGCAAAACCCATCAAGCACCATGATACAATCCCAAGAAGACAAGACCAAAACTCACCCCTGCTGTAGAAAAGGAGTTTATTTAGTTACCGGCCTCAAAAAGCACCAATTAACATCACCTCGGATTAGAGCTGTTATGGAGGCTTTACAGATCATGAGTAATAGATACATCTAAACTGTTCAAAGAAAATTATGGTATATTGTTGACGCCTTCAGCATCGCTTTACAATGTAGAAAGAAATTAAAATCAGGAATGACCATGGAGATAGAAAGTGATAAACTTTTGAGCGGTAGTGTAATAACAGGTTACATTTACATTACGCCATTTAACAGATGCTCTTATCCAGAGTGACATTAAAGTGCAAACAACTGTGGATTTGTGCAAAAAAGTGTCACCCTTGGCGGCCATAACTGCAATCAAGCGTTTGAGATAACTGGCACTTTCACATCACTGTGGTGGGATTTTGACCCACTCTTCTATGCAGAATTGTTTAAATTTAGCAACACTGGAGGGTTTTTGAGCATGAACAGCTTGTTTAAGGATCTCAATCTGGAGTTTGACAAAGCCACTCCAAAACATTAATTTTGTATTTTTCAGAGGGGGACATGCTAGCATGATTCGGATTGTCATCCTGCTGCATAACCCAAGTGCGCTTGAGCTTGAGTTCACAAACTGACGGCCACACATTCTCCTTCATCAAGATTTAACAGTGTTCAAGTGTCCACCAATTAGGGCAAGTTATTCAGGTAGTGAAGCTATCAAGTGACCTCAGACATCACAATACCATCACCATGTTTGATCGCTGGTATGATGTTCTTTTTGTGCAATGCTGTGTTAGTTTTACACCAGATGTAACGCAACACACACTTTCCAAAACTTTTGTCTCATCAGTCCTCTTTACCCAAAAGACTTGGGGATGATCGAGATATTTTTGGCAAATGTGAGACGAGTCTTTGTTTTCTTTTGTATTCTTAACATGGATGCCATTATTGCCCCAGTCTCTTTCTTATTGTTGAATCATGAACACTGACCTTCACTGAGACGAGGAGTGAGGTCTGCAGTTCTTTAGATGTTGTTCTGGGTTCCTGGATGAGTCGTCTTTGTGCTCTTGTAGTAAATTGGGCAGGCTGGCCACTCCAGGGAAGGCAAACTACTGGTCCAAGTTTTCTTCATTTGTGGATAATGACTCTCATCATGGTTTCGTGGAATCTCAAAGCAAAGCCTTAGAACTGGCTTGGTAACCCTTTCCAGTCTGATACTTGTCAATTACTTACTTCTTTACGTCCTTATTAGGGTTGTTCCGATTCCGATACTGGTATCGGAAATGCTGCCGATACCACAAAAAAAAGCTGGCATCGGAATCGGCCAGTATTTGAGTCCACGTACCGATCCGATACCATTTTCCTAAACATAGCCTAGTTATGCACGCTAGCTTTGCTAGCTTAGCTTACTTACAGAGTGTCACGGCTTGCGCCTGTGATGGGCGTGCGCCCAAATTGATATCGCTCCTCGCTCACTCCTCACTCACTAGTTAGTCGGCTCCCCCCCCTTAGGTATGTGAAGGAGCAGGGCCGCGGAATCAGGCAACGGCCCATGAGTTATCGCCGCTAATGATCCCGGCGCTATAAAACACAGCAGGGAGTGTAGCTCAGGGTCTGACTGTTGGGAAGCTGGACTTTGCGAC
>JAOTQY010000018.1:12128869-12141618 GCA_026413445.1 Dolichallabes microphthalmus | reverse complement strand
TATATATATTTATATTTGAAATTACCGCAACTAGATTAAGAAGCCTTCAACACATTGTCAAAACATGGAAGGATAGTGGACATTGTGTAAGAAATGCGCTCGGGAAGAAAAAAATCATGCATAGAGTGAAGTTAAAATGTTAAAAAAAAAATCAATAGTGAAAACTACAGTATAGCTATGTTTAATAGTGAAAGTAAGATCATTTCCCTACACACAGTCGGACGAGAACTCACAGGATTGGGACTAAATAGCCGTGTGTCCACAAGAAAATCTCATGTTAGTGAGACTAATCATAAAAAAGGTCTGGATTTGCTATGGAGCATAAAGATTGGTCTTTGGAGCAATGAGTTTGATCGAGCCTGTTCCAGAGTGCTGGGCGCATCAGTGTGAGAAGGAAAGCGTATGAGGCGAAGCACTCAATCATGTATAGTGCCTACTGTACAAGTCTCTGGAGGTAGTGTTATGATCTGGTGTTGCTTCACTCGGTCGACTCTAGGCTTAACAACATCATCTGGCAAAAAATGAAGTCAGCTGATGACCTAAACAAATGACCAGGTTATTACATTAGTGGAGTTTTTCTTTCCTGATGGCACAGGCATATTTTAGGACTTAAATTGTGAAAGAGCGGTTCTAAGAGAATAAGAAATCATTCTGGCCAACACATTGTGTTCTGTAAAACGAAAGGTGACTGAAGGAGTCTTTTTGGCCAGGCAGTGTATCTTCTGGCTGTTAAAATGTAGTGCACTATTCAGCTCTGTTCCTGTGCTTTCAGTTTTGTGCGGCTGAAGTTGACAGATTACTATAACTGACACCACTCTTTTTAAGGGTGTATCTGAGGATGTAAGTTTTATGTAGCAACATGAATTTCTTTAATTTGTGTATTGTTCAGTTTGAGTCTTCTGCCAGAGTTATTTTGTCTAACCAGACCTTACTATTGTAATGTAAAGTAATGTAATGCAATGTAATTATTGTTTCTTGTATGAAATGTTTGACTGAGCGTTGTGTTTTCAGCAACAACTGGTGGCGTATGTGTCTTGGGTGAACGCTCAGCTGAGGAAGAAGCCAGGTCTGAAGCCTGTGAGTGACCTGCGGCAGGATCTCCGAGACGGCGTGGTCCTCACACACCTCATTGAGATAGTGGGTAAGAAGAAAAGTCATAAACGTCAAGCTGTTTACTATTTCTCTGACCTGACTATTTGATAGTTTGATAACTGCATTATTTTTCTTAATAATTTTGACTTTTGATTGTTTTCTTACGGTACTACATTAGGTAGTAACAAACATCCCTACGCACGCTCCATCCTGTTACAGTAATTTTTCATAATTTTAAACTAACACATTGTGCTGGTATTGATTTGATAAAAAAAGACCCTAATTAGCTGAATCGTCGGTGTCAGATTTGGGTTAGAATTAAACTCGGAATCAGAAGCATTAAGCTGTGCACGCAATTCATAAAATGTCTTAATTTCTTTTGTGCAAAATTATAAAATCATCATAATAATTACAGTGGAATGTTATGGATGCCTTCCCTTACGATTGAAATTTTGCAAGAAATTTGCATCGGCATACAAAGCATTTTTGCCATAAAAATGAATGAACTGAACCGAACGACAGCTAAGTTGCGTGTATGTCCGGGAGCAGTTCATAACTCGCTTGCGATCCGTAAAAAGCCAGGAGAAGCGGGTTTATGATTTTTTTTTTTTATTAGCCAACGCTAATTCGGAAGAGTTAACCCACTATACTAACGTTGCCTTTGGCATGTGTTAAAAAGCACTCGTAGATCAAAGCAAATTTCGGAAACTCGGAAACAAAGAAATAATGGAAACTTCAATTATTATTCATATTATGTAAAGGCTAGAGTGTGTGTGAAGGAGCATGGTATCAAATTCCACACGCGCACACACATAATGACAGAGAGGGAGAAAATAGATCTTTAACCTCTCTAATGAGACTTTCTTTTGCTTTACATGTGCACACACACGTGTGTTATAAGAAACAGTACACACGGGCTGTAAACAAGCGCTTACAAACACAAAATAAAATGTTTTACACACACACACGTTGTCACAGTGTTATAGTAAACAGTACACGCGTGCACAGATGTTGATTATACTAGTAAGAGACGCGCAGTAAGACCCAGCAGGGGAGACGATTACCCACAGTTCCGCAGCGCAAGAGAGAGAAAAAAACGTTGGCTCATTTGTGATCACGTGACGCTCGGCGTCAAAACAAGAAGCGCATTCATGATACATGATACTCGGTACTCGTGAACCAAGACTTGCTCGTTTTTCAAGTCAAAATGTATTAAAAATCTTTGCTCGTCTTGTGGAACACTCGTAAACCGTGTTACTCGCAATCCGAGGTTTCGGTGTATTGCTAATGGAATTAGCATCTTAAGAACTCGCCACCAGAACTAATTAAATTTGAGTTTCCGCTGTATATAATTTAATCACAAAGTATAAATTATGCTGGTTGTACTGTATTTTACACAAATTGGTAATCTACAGTATATCTTCTTCTATAACATATAGTCTTATGCAAAAGTTTATGCACCCCTTGATAAATAACAGATTTTGGTGATTTTTTTTTATTGAAAAGATGCACACACAGTTTCTCTTGGAAATGGAAAAAATGCACAATATTTTCAGCAAACATTGATGCATAGTTACTTTTCATGTCATCAATTAATTATTTATCAAGGAGTGCCTAAACTTTTGCATAAGACTGTATAAGAAAACTGTAAAGTTGGTGTATCTGTCCGTATTTTCTGTCCATATTTGCGAAAAAATTATTTGGGGTCCGCACACTTCACAGTAATACATAAAGATTTTAGTTCATTCCCAAATTCAACAGATGGCATTGTACATTTTATTTAACACGCTTTTGAGTATGCAATAAAATTCCATGCTACAAAGTCGCGAGCACATCTAGTTCCTTAATATAAACAGACAAATAGCAATTCTTTGTAATTTAAATATTATTTTCTATAAGAGCAACTCTTTCAGGACTCGGGTTAGAACTGTTAGGACAGGTTGCAGTTGTAGTAATGCTCTTGTTCTAATAGGTTATCATTTCTGTAATACTGCACACAAGGTCCTTTATGTCAGATACCCTCTGTAATAAAAACAATAATAATTAAATGAACATATAAGGAGACTGATTTTGATTGATTTATGTTTTATGTCTTCAGTGTCAGTGAAGCTTTATATCACTCAAGTGTAAATTTTCTGACACAGCAGTCCTCTAGATGGAGCGATTTTGGATTCTGTGTAACATGACAAGCTGAATGCTTGCCTTATTGTTTTCAAGTCAGAGACAGAAAGAGACTTAGCTGTTGCATGGATGTTATGTTAATTTAAAAGTAATTATAACCATATAAAACAAATGATGTATTGTTATTTAATAAGTACGAATTGTAATGGTTGGCAGATTTCTGTAGTGAATAAAACTCTTTAGCATGTGCTGAATGTTAATTGTGTTCAGGATATGCAGTTTTGGGAATATAATCAAGGTGGTAAAGGTGTAACTCCCCTTTTTTTATGCCAACACATTATTTACAACAGCACACCATGAAGTGTTGTATTATCATTTTAGGTATGCCTGGCTTTAAAGATATCTAGTCATTATATGGTCATTATATATCCAAATATGATTAAACTGTTACCAGTGTCCAGTATTATTATTATTACTATTATTAATACTGTATTGTTATTATTTTAGACATTCTGCTGTGAAATTTTAATGTCTTTAGTCCCTTTTCACACGGTGACATGCTGATTTAACACTGCACGTTAGAACTGATTTATTGTCAGTTTATATTCTTATTTACCTTGCTTTTCGTTTTATTTGCATGATAGCTGGCGAGCTCCTTGAGGGTATTCACTATTCACCAAAGGACAGCCAAGAGAAGAGAGAGAATGTGGAGAAGGTTTTGCAGTTTGTGTCCTCTAAGCGGATACGCATGCCCCAGACGTCTGCCAGAGGTGTGTTACTGACTTACTAACAAGTAGACTTGCTTCCATAGAAACATTTATCCCCTTCATTTAACAAAAGTTCATCTCTGCTCTCGCTTCTCGCAGACATCGTGGATGGGAACCTCAAATCTGCCATGAGGCTCATCCTGGCTCTAGCAGCACATTTTAAGCCGTCCGCCTCAGCCAATCACAGAGCAGGTGCAGCTTTGGGTAGAAACTCGACCAGCTCCTCAGCCAATCACAGACCTCATTCTACTATGGCCATGGCCCAGAATGCAGCAGCGGCTCTAGCCGCTGCTCGGAATGACGCGTCTCGCTCAGGGCGGAGCGTTCAGCAGCTCAGACAGGACTGGCACAGGTCAGCCTTCATTCACTGTTCTTTTGATACGATTGATACATGATTATAACACTGTACTGTAAGTTGGTTCATGCAGTTATGGGATGTGTTTGTGTTTTTGACATTTTGTTTTTTAAAGGAAAAAATCGTGATGACTCATTGCAGCCGTTTTTCTAATCTACAGTCAGGACAATTCACTAATAGTGTACATAATGAGATATAATCACACATTATAGCCACATTTCTGTAACATTAAGTTTATTCCATACATATGCTTGTTGGAATGTAAATCCTGAAGCTCAATGACTTAGTGCTCAGGCTTTAACAGGATGAAAAGGATAAAGAAGGGATTCTCTGTCTCATTTTAAGAGGAGGTGTTGCTGTGTACAATGTGGCCCTCTACTGGTTGTCAGCATATTTTACACCCCTCACATACACACTTAATTCCTAACTTTAATTAGCATCCTTTTAAAATTCTGTAAATAAGCTGAGACATTTCATGCCGTCAGACATTTCATGCTCCTGATAGGAAGTAAGAAAGAGAAAGTGTTTAAACGCAGATCAATATCGCACAAGCGGAAGTGCGGATATACTGAATAACTACACATATCCAATATATCACAGTCCCACTGATATTCAGTATAACCTCATGATTCTGACAACAGTTCTCTGAACAAGGCATGAATATGGAGTAAGTAGCACTGTTTATTTTTGCTCCACTAGTGTAAATCATAGACTGTATTAACAAGAACTGGACAAACCCTCGGTGGTGTCATAGGTTGTCTCAAGAGCGATTTTGTAGGTCAACCGTGAGAGCTCTGATTGTTGCCATCTTGGCATGAGTTGACACCTAACTCCCGGTTAATCCATAAATCAGCAGGACAAATGTGGCCTGGCTGTTGTTTTTTGGAAATCCACCTACATAATTTAGATACAACCCACAAAAAGCTTTAGTATAGCTATGTTGGCTGACATTAATATATACATGCTGATACATTTGATTGAGCTCCATCCTTCATACCTTACACGTCGCCTTGTGTCAACTCCTACATATCTTGTGGTAAGTTTTTTTTCCGGTTAGTTGGGTGAATGGGTGTGTGAGTATGTGTGTGTGTGCCCTGCGAAGTTTTGGTAACCTGTCCAGGGTGTACCCTGCCTTGTGCCCTAAGCCTCCTGGGATAGGTTCCAGGCCCCCCGCGACCCTGAACACAGGATGAAGCGGTACAGAAGATTACTGACTGACTGGTTAGTTGGGAGATGTTACTTTTTAAAGTAACTAATTACATTGCAAAATTACTGTCATTAAAAAGTAACCAGTTACATTACAGCGTTACTTTCTGAAAAAGGTTACTAGTTAGAGTACTTTTCCATTGCAGAAAATGAAAACTCCTTTACTCATGCATGTTGTTATAGTCAAAACCTTTATAATTATTCTACCATCATCACTCAGCGAAGTTTTTGCCTATAATCTGTTAACTACTAATAGCCATTTCAATCTTTCCGCGCTTCGGGCCCTTGCGGAAGCTCGCGGACCTTGCAGAACTTTGCGGAACATCAGGGGGGCAATCACAGCGGCTAACACCGCTTCTCACCGCGAGTCAAACCGCATAGGTGAGATAGGGCAATAACAACAGGAAGGGCCAGGTTAACAGGGGCGGAGGCTTGTAGGTCGACTTTCACACACGGAATCACTGCAGGCTGGCTCACTGATTACATAAATTGTCTGAATAACGGATTATGTTTTTGAAAACATAACTAAATAACTGAGTACTTAAATGTACTCGTTTAAATGTACTCGTACTTAGATTACTCGTTACATCAAAAAAGTAATCCAAGTACTCTAACGTGTTACACCTAACACTGCTTAAAGCCCTTAATTATGCATAACTTTATGTCTTAATATAATTTTATCTGATTCCTATTTTGAATAGGAAATCTAGCTTTAGAAACCAAAACCTTGTTTTTTTTTGTGCCAGGCTACAAATGTTTATTTTTTGTTGTAAAGTTGGCCATATTAACAAGGGAGTATATGAGCATTAACCTGATCATTTCAGCAACTGCACATTTTGGCACTTTGTGAAACCACATTGGTTTCATTGTACAGGACCAGACTTGGAAATGGATGCAAATACATGCCACAACTTTCCAGCCTGTCAGGTAGCTGGCTAGCTTGCTTGCAAGAATTTAATGAAGTAGGCATCCTGTTCTTTACATTCATTCAAACCAAAAGTCACACCCTTCTTTTCAGTGACCTACACCTCGATGCTTTGCAATTAAAGTTAGTTAAAGTACTTGTCGAGTATGTACCGAAACATAATTGCCCAAGATAAGAATCTGAATCTCATTTCTCAAATCTAATGTTCAAAAGGTGTTAATTATTTTTAGTGTAGTAACAACTACAAAAAACAAAGGTTTTATGATGGGCAAAAAATATGCAATTACTTTAACTGTTTACTGGTAAATCTAACTTTATAAACAGTTAAAGTACTTATTTTATTCGTTTATTAATAAAGTTTTGAAAAATAAGTAAATGTTGGCAAATTGAGGTGATGCGCAAGGAATAAACCACTTTGGGAAATGCATCGACCTCTGGGTAATAAAAAACCTCTCAGCTTAATGTTAGTCTGCAGTCATACATCCATGTCATTGGTTATTTTCAAATTCAAATTTTATTTGTCACAGACACAGTCATACACAGTATGATATGTAGTGAAATGCCATAATGACCTCCTGTGACCTTAAAAATGTAAATAACAGTTAACAAGGAAAAAATTTAACAAAATATGAAAAACTTATTAAGAAATATAAAAACTTATCTATACAATGAGAGAAAAATATAAAGATGAATTTAAATGGAAATAACTGGAAATGACCAGAAAGTGTGGAAATATGCATGTGTGTGTATATATGTCCATGGTCCATAAATGTCCATAATCTGTGCAAAAGTGCAAATGTGCATGAATGTGCAATGTACCATGAATGTCTGGGGTATGTGCAACTGTGCATGAGTGTCCATTTCTATGTATTGTGCAAAAATGCAGATTGGTTCAGTCCTGTAAAACATCCATAACTGTGAACTGTGCAATGTGCAAAGACGCAGAGAATGTTTAGTCCTGAGTATTGAATGTAACAGCAGGTTGTATCATGTTTTATTCCTCAATAAATTCCTCATCATTTTAGTATTATTAAATATTCAAATGGCAGCATGGTGGTCTAGTGGTTAGCACTGTCACCTTGCACCTCCAGGGTCCAGGTTTGATTCCCAGCCAGGTTTGATTCCCGCCTCTGTTTGAACAGAGTTGGCATGTTTGGTGCATGGTGGGTTTCCTCAGGGTACTCTGGTTTCCTCCCACAGTCCAAAGGCTTGCAGATTAAAATTAAGGAATGCTTGAAGAACAAATTGCTGTTTTGGCACGATTCCATCTTTGTATAACACACTATAATCTTTTTCTAATTTAGAATTATGAGAATTATTATATTTATATTATATTTATCTTGACCTACTGTTTACTTCTAGACAAGAAAGTGTTTGCTTTTAGCCAAGAAAGAGGAGCTATGGTTTAAATATAGACTCCTGAACCCTCTTTTATGGCTTTAACTTAAAGCTTCACTGATTGGAATGTCCTCCAGACTGATTGCCGCTCACTCTTTATGCCCTTCAGGCGAGGCTCCAGCGCTGATGAAGAGATTGAGAACCCATGCTGGAGTGTGCGGGCTTTGGTCCAGCAGTATGAGGGAGGAAACAGTGTGGATGAAACAGAGACAGGAGATCCAAGGTAAGATCTTGTGCACGTGCAGCAATCAAAAATTAACAATGTAGGTACATTATTACCTGTGACCATATAAATTTTTTTAGGAACAATAGCGATAAAAAAAATACATATTGATATCTGTGTAAATTAGCTTACACCTATAGAAGATGATATTCTGACAGCAGCAGAAGGCAGAGATGCGTCAAATGTGCTGTGAAGAATGTAAACATGAAGGAACTGTTCACACAGCTTGCTTTCGGCTCATGTTGAAACCTGTTCACGTGGCTCCTTCACCAGGGTACGAGATGAACAGATGAGTAAGGGTTAAAGATTACAACCGATGGCTTGTTGGCATGGCCGGGTCTCTGTCAGCCGACGAGAACAATACCGGCATTCTGCGTACCCCCTGCTCGGGGTCAGATTGGCTCAGTGCCTCCGTTGTTTGTGTTGCAGCTCTGACAAACACCCGACAGGACCTGATTACAAGATCTTCATTCTCCTCCTAGCTGTTAGTCAGAAGTGTGAAGCTGTTTGTATATAGATGTTCTGCATTTTAGACCCATAGCTTTTAAAATGAATAGATAAATAAATAAGTAAATAAATACCAACTACATTCCAGTATGCTCCGGGTACAGTACCTCATGTTTGTCTTTTTCTTCCTCTATAAGTTATGGTTGCTGCACAGCCATTCATAAACACGTACCATTATCAAGCAATAAATAAAATCATCATGCTGTTCTAGGAAGATACAAGGGGCGTTCATATCAAACTGGGACTTTTGTTTGTGCAGAGTTTGAGCGTTAAAAACTCTTTTCTCTATAATCCCCTGCTATACTAATAGACTTATCTCAGTGTTTTATCAGTGCTTGGATAGCATCAAGGTAGAAAGTTTTCTCAGTACACCGGACTCATGAGCAGTCTGAATGTCTGGGACACTGGCCTCCCAGGAACGCCTTTCCAAAAACATGTCCCAAACGTGGAAATTTTTCGGAATGAGCTCAGGACTGTACTGGGGACAAGGCAGCAGCTACCAGCCAGAGGGCTTGTAACGTGTTATTCGTCTAAATTTAAGGATCAGGTGTGCGACTCTATAAATGGAGTGGTCTCTCTGAGTCACCTCGGACAGGATCATCATTCATGGACCTACAGTCTTCTTTAAAATGTATGCACTATTCAGGTGTTTTATTGCAGCTTAGAGTCTCATCAACATACCGTGGTTGAAGTCTTCTGTAAATGTCGATCTGTTTTTTTTATTCTTTCATTCACAGTCCCGGTTTGACTTGAACACCTATCGAATTAATGACTTTATCCTTCTCCTGAAGAGTTTTATTATACCGTACCTCAGTAATTTGCAGAGGCTGCCCTCCTTCTAAAGATGAATTGCACTTCTTATTTATTTATCAGTGATATTTAATGGTGTGAGCGCTCCACAAAACAAATTCTTGTTATCATTTATGATCATTATTATTCCTGCTCTCTCGCCAGCCTCACATCACATTACTGTAAACACAGTGATCATATTCGATTTGGAGCTCGTTATAGTCATGAGCTATGTACAAGAAGGACAACTCTCTCAAAGCTTTAATCCATAAGAAAGGCCAGAGGGTAAACACTAGAGCGCAGCTGTATACAAGAGAGTGCAGCTATTGAGGAGAGTGTCGGCTCTGTCTCAATCCCCACTCACTATTCTTTGAGTTCATTCCTAAAATCGTTTTCAAAAACAAAAGGTGATGTATGAGTGGGAAGAAAGTGGAGACCATGTTGAGGAAGGTGGAAATCTTCTGTTTCTTTTTTGTTGACGTTAGAAATTGTTAAAACTTAGTGCTTTAAAGACTTGCACCTGCGGCCTGGAGGCTATCCCAGGAGATTTTGGGCACAAGCCACAAGGCATACGGTTATACGATGCCAATCCGTTGCAGGGCACAAACACACACACACTATGGGGACAATTTAAGAAGACCAGTTTTCTAATCAGGATGTCTTTGGACTGTAGGAGGAAACCGGAGATCGTGGAGGAAACCCACGAAGCAAGAGAACATTACACACACATAGGAATCCAGCCCTCGCACTTGGAGGTGTGAGGCTACAGTGCTAACTACTACGCCACTGTGCCACCTATCTAAAAAAATAATAATTTGTCTAGTTTATGGCAGGTCTACAAGGTCAGGAAAAGGTTTAGAAATTATTAGCTCTTATTCATGACTAATTCCAGAAGTGGGAAAACAAGTGTTTGGAAAATTCCCAGATAATTGTTGCCTATAGTTATTTCTTTAGGTTTCTGATGGGCAAGATGTTTCCTGTTTTTATCCTCCATGATTGGCCTTAGAACATTTGGATCATGAACATACATAACATTTAGGAAGTCTTTCTTAAAAAAGTTTTTTTTTGTGAAGAACTCTGTAACATTCTGAGAAGATACAAAAGTATGTTGGGGCCTCCAGTAAGCAGTACAGAGCAAAGCCTCTTGAAGCTGACCCTGTGCCACTTCTAATTACCGCAGTTCCCCCTGGCCTCGACCCCACCTCACCCACGCACTGTTCATAGGGAGGGAGCGAGGGAAGACTTCGAGGGAGGGATTGGGGAGATAGGAGGAGCATTAGCAGAGGAGGGCTGAGCTGTGCCTGACATCTCAGCAAGGGAAAGCAGTGCGAGGAAAAAATAAACAGAAGGAACCCGGCTTTGTTCCGTGGCTCTGCAGTCTCTCTGGCTGTGGGTAGTATGTCATAAAAATGTGGACTAGTTCAAAAGAGAAGAGATTTCAACGGAAAATGGCCACATAGAAATAGAGAACAGAGCAGGATGCAGCTGCCTTGATGACAAACTAGAGCTTTGCTCCTCTGTTATTGAAGCAAAGCAGGATTTCCATATGTGCCACGTCGGGAGAAGCAGAACAGTGGATGACACACTCAAAACCTTTTAACTGTTTCACAGTATTAGCCGGGACTATGGAGCTTTGATGATAATTTGTCCTTTAGTGATTTGTCACTGGACAGCTTGGGGAGGCTTCTGTCTCTACCGTAAGCCTGTGGATGGGTCTCAGACTGGTCCCTATAGAAGAGCACAGGAGTGAGAACGATGCAAGTGAGCAGTTTTTCTATCTGTTATTACATGGATGAGTAGGAGCAGCGCTGTGGGATTGAGACATAAGCCAGCATGGGAGCTAAACAGATCAAATGGTAAGAGAGTTTTTCTTACTCTTACTTTTTAGCAATATAATTACAGCGCAAAGCAAATATACCAAAACACTTCTTGAAGTAAATGATTGATTACATTCCAGTTAAGGGGAGTTTTTGTATGAACGTTTAAGATTTTAAGACACTTTTCTAGGCGGTTGAGTAAACACAGTGCAGAGAAAGATTAGAATTTTTCTTCATTATTGTAATTGCGATATTTGCAATTTTGAATGTTTCTAAAGCATAGCCATGCTACACCAGAACTCAGAGTAGGCTTACGACATTTAAAGTAATAATAGCAACATTATAATGACTGGGAATGAATAAACAAGAGCTATTCCAACCGTGAATTACAGTGTTTCATGTTTTGCTTGCACCTGTAATAAGTGATGCATATTGTCCTCCTCAATCAGCAAACTATTAGTCAGTGTTATAGATTTCACAAGTGCACATGTCTGTGCTTTGAATCATCTAAAGCCAAAGCTAAAGCCAACATAACTCATGTAAAGGTAAGACGTTACTGTTACTGTGGTAACGGATGATGCTGTGATCAGCCATGGATAGTTGATGTCACTTGCTGGACTTGGAATTGAGGAACCCATGCTTTGTTGAACCCATGCTTTGTTTTATGCAGACGAGCTGAAGGCTGCTATCAAAGCAATCTGGTCTTAAATAACCCATCAGCCAAAGGCCATGAAATATATCATAATTCATGTAATGAAGTAAAGTTGTTTTGCAACACAGGATTTTATCAACAAAATGAAAACCATAAAGACTTTCGCACTACGTCTAATGAATCTAGAATATTCATTCTATATATTTTAAACGGTTACACACAAAAAAACAGTATTGTCTCTTTGTTCACACTCAACCATGCATTGGAAAATAAAGGAAATGCCTCACAATATTAAACCTATTCTGAAAAAAGAGCACATTCCAGACACATATCCAGGCCTGCAGTTAAAAATGAAAAAACAGCATCACTGATAATGATCAAATTGCCCACTAATATTCCACCAGCAACAGCTGATTTCATTTAAAATGGTAAAGCTAAGCACAACCCAGATGCCACTTGATGCCACTGATTTGGAGCAACACCACACCTAACACCTCTCTAAACAGCACATGAATAGTACCGTTATTCCATCCCAGGAAAGCAAGACCAAAACTTACCTCAGCTGAATTTAGAGTTACCAGCCTCAAAAAAAAAAAAAGAAGAAAAAAAGGGGGAAAAAAAAGAATTAACAGCGTCTCAGATTAGGGCCGTTATGAAGGCTTTACAAAGCATAAGTAGCAGACGTATCCCAATATCAACTGTTCAAATGAAATTATTGCCTTCAGCCCTGTTTTACAATGTAGAAAGAAATTTAAATCAGAAATGACCATGGAGTTAAGACAGTGTGTCTAGATTTTGGTCCGGTAGTATAAGTACTGTATATATGTTTTTTTTGAGTGGTTGGACCGAAAACCTCTCTATGGAGCGATATCGCGGACAATATTCAAATGCAATTGC
>JAOTQY010000018.1:11955351-11969480 GCA_026413445.1 Dolichallabes microphthalmus | reverse complement strand
CGCGTTTCATCCTCGACCCCGAGCTCATTCGGGACTACCGTCACAGGGTATCCTCCACCCCAGGACCGTCTGGAGCCCGTCCTGGACAGGGGGGTACTGTCATGCACACTCGGTCCGTGGCCAGCACTAGGACCTGGAAGTAATGCGGTCACGAACCAGGAAGTATAAAAGGAGTAAACAAGCCACAGTACAACGCTCAGTCATTGAGTTCACTGAATGCCCTGTCGGAATCGTGGGTTTGGTATAGCTTTCTGATTGAGTGTGTATTTATAGGACGCGGGTTAGATTGTGTCCTTCCCTTGCTCCCCTTTTGTGAGAGTCCTTAGATTAAAAAGTGTGATTATCCTGCCTACTCGTGCTCTTCCGTGTTTGGGTTTACCATTCACGCAACAAAGGGCTAACCGCTAAGCTACGTCTTCTGGTCCCCTAAGGTTAGTTCTGACAAAATTCAGCTAAATTTCCATATAAAATATAATACTGTATACATTTTTAGTACTGTAGAATGAACACAAAGCAGCTGTAGAGAAAAACATAGCTTGCGATAGTGAATTATTACTGTATTTACCCTACTTATACCAAAGAAAATGCGCTTGCATAATTTACACTACATATAGTAGTAATATCGGTATTTTATATTCCATCACTGCGGGAGACATACTGTACAACAATACAGTACTTGTACAGTATACAGGTTTACCTTCACATTTTCCTAAGGGTAATGTACTAAGCTGTGTTTTGGGAGCATATTTGGCATTTATAGAAATTTTTTGACCACATCCACTTCTCGGAATGTAACCCCCACAAATTTCGTACAAATTTACACAAATTTCGTACAAATTTACACTTAGTCTAGACTGAGAGATTAGGTACACACACACTACAGGAAAAGAAAAACTTGAATAAATATTTTAATCCTAAATGTATTGCTATACATTATATATTGATATTAATAATATTGGCATATTACCATAATATCATGTATATTATATTAATAAAATCCATCTTACTATTTTTCTTTTTCTGGGGTGTATACAATATTTTGTCTGACTTCACTTATATTCAAATAAAACTTCTGGTCTGTGTATGTGCATTTTGCATGTTCTCAGGCCGTGGGGTTGTAGGCTAATTGGAGTTTCTAGATTGTTGTCCAAAGTGTTTGACTATAGGTGTGTGTGTGCGTGTGTGTGTACTCTTCAATGAAATACCAAAAGCAATCCCACACATGATAACTGGTATGGGGAATAAATAGGAATAATGTTAATTAAATATAAAATTTACTTTAAATGTGTAACATTTTTCTCTTAAAAAAATTTCTTCATAAGTTGGTTGCACTGAATCTTACATTTTAATCCTCATCTGCTCCTCCATCAAATTTCATTTAAATATCAGGGAAAATAAGTCTTAAAGACATGACTGATGTAAGAAATGTTCTCTCCAAACTTCTTTAATAGATGCTTATCACTCTGATGACCATACTGAATTTTCAGAGCAAGATTACTGTATATTTACTGAAATAAAATAAAATAAATAAGTTCAATGAAGCACCTTAATATTAATCATGAATGCAAATATGTGGGAACTACATTCAGCCTTCAGGTTCAGCCTACAAAAGCCTTTTTCCTTCAAAACACAAACTCCAAACAGGGGGAAAAAAAATGAAAGAAGCTAATCTTAAAATTAAACAAATTCACAGTTTAGCAAAAGAAATGTAGAGCAATGTCTGCGACTGCAGAACCCTTTTCCCTTTTAACATAAATGTATCAACAACGCTATTAACTTTCCAGTAGGTCAAATCACACTCAAAGCTCAGTAAAGATTTTAAATCAGGAATAAAGCTACCGTATAAAGCAGAATTTATCATAAAAGCAGAATTCAAACAGTTGCTTGTCAGATTGTTCACTGCACTCAAGGTGAAAAACAAGATTAATCCTGTCTAAACACATACATGCCTGCACACACAGTGGAACAGGACTCACTAGAGGGCCACACAGAGAACTGTCAACCAAACCTAAAAAATAAACGTACAATCGTCGCATGGTTAAAAAAATCTAATTAAAAACTGGAATCTAAAAAAGGAGGGCCCAGATGGACAAAATAACTAAACAGTACATGGAGAGGTACAGTATGTGCATGTCCCCCATCAGTGCATCGAACGGTGCGTCTTCAGCAAGCAGAGACAAAGTGTTATTTCTTCCAAATGGTGTAGAACATCCACCTGGGGCAACATTATTAAGGACCATTTCTAATAAATATAAAAGAAATATTTATAACAGAGTTGTGTGGATGTGGCCAGCTCTGTAGAACATCATTATGTTTTTTAATAAACAACGAGCTTAGTTAAGTTCAGGTAGCGGGTTAAAGGATACAGCTCTAGGTAGGACGGAACACAAACCACTTCTTTGGAGAAATCCACCTTGCATGAAAGCTTTCTCAGCAATCCTTCATACTCACTAAGTGCCTCAGTGAGATTCACACAGTTACCCTATAGAAAAAAAACATCATGTTAAATAAACAAGGTATGGAAATAATACATCATCTTATTTTCTTTCGAAATAAACTTTAACATCAGCTTAGTGATTTTCAGCATTTAAAGCACCAAAGGGGGAACAAAAGCAGGCTGTAGTAAGGAGGGAAAAAAGTGTATGTGTACACACTTTCAATAAGGATCAATAATGATTATTACTTGGCTTCACAAATTGTAATTAAAGATATTCCCATACTTAGTATATTACACAAATACATGTCATTAACTTCAACCCCTAAGCCATGTGCTCACCTGGGAGAAATACTTGCCGCTCGGTCTGAGAACCTTGATCGATAGATCAAGAATGAGCCTCAGAAATTCCCACATTGAATCTGCAAAAATGCAGATTTTTAGAAGTTAACCAGCTGTAACATTTTAGTGCTATTACAGTTCCAAAAGCACAAAACAATCTTTTACATTTAGTCTAAATTAGGTTTACACACATATAAATATGGACACAAACCCTCCTCAGGTGCTGTAGAAATAGGGATCGCAGTTAAATCATTGATGACAAAATCAAATGTTCTTCCCTCTTCTACAAACTTTTTAAGTATTGGAACACAATCCTCTACTAGAACCTGTGAATAATGTAAAGAGAGGAAAAAGATGAAAGAAAGATGTTGAAACCTTTGGGAAATAACATAGAAACCTAGAAACTCAAATGTCATAGATATAGTAGATAGCTACAGTACATTAGATAAATACAATACAGTAGATATGATTATATGATATGATAAATGCATTCAATTAGAAACCCTAGATGGGTAAGGAGGTGTTCAAGTCAAATCAGGATTGTGATGAAATTTCTTGTGAATGGTGTAACACTGATTGACATTTACAACATTTAGCACAGTACGGCGATGAGACTCTGCAGGAAAACATCTGAATGGTGCAAATGTTTTAAAGAAGGCCGAACATCTGTGAATGATGATCAATCTTAAGGAGACTTGGAGCACTCTGCTTTCGCTCCCATGAACATTAAGTGGAATGTCTGATCCTTGAAAATTGATGGACAACTTATCGACAGAAGAGATGTCTCTGTCTGCGGTACACACAATCCTTCACAAACACCACTGTACCCTACAGGAAATCAAAGTTATTGCCACATCAGCGTACAGTCCTGGGCCCATACTTACTAAGCATCTGAGAGTAGGAAATCGCTCCTGAGGGGCCAAAAATTATCTGAATGATGCCAATTTGGTACTAGTTTCAGGAGTAGGAATAAGAGCTATACAGTGGAACCTTGGATTACGAGTAACGCGGTTTACGAGTGTACAACAAGACAAGCAAAGATTTTTAATAAATTTTGACTTGAAAAACGAGCATTGTCTTGGTTTACGCCAAGCACCGAGTATCATGTTTCATGCATGCGCTCCGAGCGTTACGTCATCACAGCTGAGCCAACGGTTTTTCTCTCTCTTGCACTGCGGAATTTTGGGTAAGCGTCTCTTCTACTCGGACTTAGTGCTGTCTCTTACTGGTATAATCAACATCCGTGCACGTGTACTGTTTACCATAACACTGTGACCACGTGTGTGTGTAAAAAATATTTTATTTTGTGTTCGGAAGAGGGTGTGTACAGTGCGTGTACTGTTTCTCATAACACACGTCTGTGCGCGTGAGTAAAGCAAAAGAAATTCTCAATACAGAGGTTAAAAATCCATTTTCTTCCTCATCGCGGTGTGTGTGTGTCTGTGTCTGTGCGCAAGCGTAACTTGACACTGTTTCTGAAGGGGGATTCACACACACTGTCGGCACAAACACACACACACACACACACTCGCGCGAGACACAAACTCCAAAGAAACTCAGCTCTTTCGCAGATCTTTGTTTGTTTCTTTTACTTTACAGCAGTGATTCTGTTAGTTTGCGGTCACACGAGTGTCATTAGCGATGTTTATTGCTATTTTCCCAGATTAAACAGTGTAGCGGGAGAGAGACATTGATTTATGACCGCTGTTCAGGAACAGGAATGTTTACAGAAGTGTAGTACAGTGCGGGAGATGCATTGTGGGTAGATGCATTGTGGCTAAGGAAAGCTGAATATTTCATTTATTCTTCTCCATTCTCAAAACAATGAGAAGGTGCGTTTTGTTCAACTCATTATTATAAATATGTATCATGTGGTCTTACTTCATAACAGTCTCCTTTCAAGTTGTCCAGAACATTTCCACAAGTCTTCCTCATGTGCTTCCGACACGCATCAATCACCATCTGGTCTATGTGCTGCTGTCATTAAAGAAAAACTTAAAACACTGAATCTCTTAACATCTTTACAGCTCCATGAATTATGGAATTAAAATGTAAATTTTGGGGGGTTTTGGTGTCAATACCATCGATAATATCTGCATCATCATTCTAAAAGTACAAATAGAAAAAAAAAAAAAATTTCACATGAGATGGTGAAGGGTGAAGCTACACTCTTTTTCAGTTTTATCATTCCAGTTTGATCGTCCAAGTTCTAGTATTGAAGTAGTACTAACCTTATAGTTAAAATGTAAATGTATGATACATTAAAGTGACTTATAAAACAAAGCTGCATAAACTTGAGGGTGATTAATCATACAAATAATAAAGTATCCTTAAAATAAGTAGAAGTCTAAAGGATATTTCCACCATGGTGATCATCTTTGGTTTGAGCTTGACTGCTTCACAAAGGATGCCTCCGTCTCCTCCTCCCAGGATCAAAATCTCCTTTCCAGCATAGTGCTCCCTGCCATTGCCCATGATGGCCTGCGTGTAGGGCAAATCGCTTTCTGCTAAATCTACAAAGAATTTGTATACAAACATGTCAACCTGTTCAGACATGTCTGCTAAAAAGGGCATTATGAACGCGGCAAAAACAGTGTGACACGTGCAACGTACTAACGTCTCCGTTGAGGATGAGGATATTGCCGAACTGTTGCGAGTGCAGAATTTTGATGTTCTGGTAAGCAGAGTCTTTATCGAATACGACTTTGTCGATATCGTACTCTACAAGTCTGCCATCAGCTGTCGGCCAGTACCTGTCCACCTCTGCCCCTCTCTGTAGTGCAGGCAGCCTGATATTGAACAAACACACAATAAACAAATTGTTTTTTTAATCCATTTAGCAAAGTAGTAATACAGGACCGAAAATGAGGAGATACAGAATACTGAATCAAGATTATCAAAAATATAAACAGCAGCTGTCATGGTAGTGCTAGACTACCACACCTATTAGCCACCGTAAGTCAGTTTATCAAGTGCGTGCGTGTTTTTCTGTACATGTTTGATTGATTGGTCTATTATTGTTGAATTGTTCATGTTGGGTTGTCTCCCACCTTTTGTGCGTCAACTGTGTTTGATTCATACTAGAGATTAGGTCATGCTTAGGTCCATAGTCATAGATTCTGTTTTGAATTATTGTGTTTTGTGAATGATATTTATTAAAGAAGCCTGGTGTTGCATCTGTCTCGTCTTTGAAAACCAATGAAATGTGAGACTCCTACGCGAATGCATTGATGGCAGCCTGTACAACAACATTTCATAGTTCTCTCCATATGAACTATTGCAGTGTGAATTCTAGTGGAAGTGCCTGACGGATCCCAAGCCCAGGGACAGTAATTGCTTGGGGCTGTGCTATCTCAACTCACCAGCTCATCACGAGTGGGTGTCCTACAAAAGTTAGGTCAATTTGGCGAACTACACCCACCTCCTGATGGAGTCCTAAATTAGATGAGAGGGTGAGAAGGTTTGTGCTCCATAGTTCCTGGTTTTCCCAATTGGGTTGTCCCATCTTCGAATCCGGAATGGTGAATGCAGCTGAATTTTTTCGTTCACACTACTACATTCTCATTGATAAGACATCTTGTTGAGCTCATTATTCTACAAATGTATCTTGTGGTCAAACTTCATAACAGTTTCCTTTCAAGTTATTCAGAATTTTTTTTACACGTTCATCCGACACATATCAGTCACCATCTGGTCTACTGGCAGCTATCATTAAGGAAATAAAATATCTTTTAATTCTTTCAGCTTCACGTGTGATGGAATGAAAAAGTAAAACAATATTAAAGGATTTTAATAATAGCATTAACCCTGTACAACCAAAAGTATGTAGAAAACTGGCCATTAGATCCAAGCATGCTTGTTACAAACACGCCATTCCAGCTTTACACTTCCTTTTGCTGTTATATCGATTTTCTTCTGAGAAAGATTCCTCTAGATTTTCACTAGATTGTGGGAATTGAAACATTCAGCCATAAGAGCATTACAGAAATCAGCATGGGTTTTGGATGAGGATGCACAGTAGCAATAACAGTTCATCCTGAAAGTGTAGAGTGGGGATGAGTTCAAAGCTCTGTAAAGGCCATTCAATTCTACCACTCCATGTTGTGCACGGAACTTGTTTGTGCACAGGGGAATGTTCATGCTGAAACATATATGGGCCTTAATAGGGTTGTTCCCCCCCCCCCCATCCCCCCCAAATGAGCTGGTTTTTATTAGAATTTATATTTTTTATTTAGACCTTAGGAAAAGCAGTAAGGAGCTAGAATTTTATGAAAAGCTTTCCAGGTGAAGCATCCTTAAAGACCTAAACCAGACAGCAGTGCTTTCAAAGTGTTTGATGGCTGCCAATGATCGCAGACACTGAACGGTATGTTGCTACCTGATTAGCCCGTTTGACCTGCTTCCCCTTTAACCCTCTGAAGTCTTTATTCAAATCTCGTTTTTTAGCAGAGAGATAATGAATAGTTATTACTGAGGTGTAACAAAGTTTCGCACAAGAATACTGTTCTATTGCGACATGCTATGAATGCCTAATAGCTGTCAAGAAAGTGGGATAAAGAGTCCATAACCGGTTCTGCAGTTTGGTGCAAGCAATAAGGAGACTGAGTAGTACACTGCATCTAGACAGAGAGATTAGGTCCGGTGTTGAACTGTAATTACAGATGTTAGAAAAGTGGCTTGCTCCTCTCTCTTACAAGAGAACTTGCATTCTAGATTTTACCTCAATGCTCTGAATGTCCCCAATGAATGGTGCATTTTTAAACGAATGGTGCATGATTGAGACATAGAATGATTAGCATGGGAAAGACATGCCAGTTTTATCTGTATTTTCAATCCAGTCCCATGTTGTTGTTTAGATAAATCCAATAAGGTCTGTCAGGCTACCTGTGAATGTAAGTAAAGCTTGTATGTTCACTGTATGGTTGCTTCAACATAGGTGAAAGGGTCAGACTTTCTAAGACTCTCTCACTCAGTATGTTTATATGCACAGGTAAGTTAGGCTACAGTTATAGTTCAACTGGCTATTTAATTGCACCACTGTCCTTGACCCACTATACAAGCACAGCAGGGGAATCGGTACATGGCAATATGGCAACTTTCAGCTTGTCAGTATTGTAGACCTATTAAATCACAGGTCAAAATAATTGACAACCAAGTTAACTAGCGGCAAACTGGTAGCATGGCAGGTGATGAAAACATGGACAACTTCACAACTCATTTGCGTATGGGCTGTACGCTTTACGTTTTGTACAAATGAAGTGAACACTATGCTTGTGTTGCATTGTGGTGTTCATAACATAACATTATGGTGTTCATGAAAGAGGGACGATACTGCTATATAGCTATTTCTGTGGTTACACATTTTGTTCAACTTGGAGGTCAAAGCCCGGGTTGGGAACTGTGGAGCTGTCTAGGCTGATTTCTGTGTCTTACTGAGGTATATGTTCAGAAAGAGCTTGACTCCCAACTG
Source organism: Dolichallabes microphthalmus (assembly GCA_026413445.1). Lineage (NCBI taxonomy): Eukaryota > Metazoa > Chordata > Actinopteri > Siluriformes > Clariidae > Dolichallabes > Dolichallabes microphthalmus. The sequence continues at coordinate 11,961,234 of JAOTQY010000018.1, read as the reverse complement.
CATTATATAGGGGGGGCGGGGGGTAGTCTAACTTTGAGAAGTTTGATTTTGCACAATTTCAGTTGGACGTGCATGCTCAAATTTATAATAATGTTAAAAGTCTGGTTTTAACACAATGTCATGTAAACATGCTGACTGTCACAAAGCCACCCTGTACTCACACAAAGAACACCCCAGTTCAGACCCATAGATTATTTAGATCTGGCAGTTTATCTAGACCCCAAATTTAGTCAACATCAAGCTTCACACTGGGCTTCTTCCTGAAGCCAAGCAAGGCTCTACATCCACTGCTCCACAAACTGCATCTTGTGTCATTTTACAGTAGATCCTGAAACAGAGGAGTGCGCCATTGTTGAGCATGTTCAGTGGGTAGGATATTTGTGTGCTGGATCAGATCCATATTATATTTTGGTACCATAAGTCCACCTCCCACTGGGGAAGTGCAGTGTGCTCAAGTCAAACCATGCTTGCACTGTTCATTCACTGTTGTATTATTCATTTAAGTAAGTGCATTCTGCTCAATATGGACATTGGAAAATAGATGTACTTTAGGTAGTGTCATTTTTCTAATAGCTTCCCGCTTCATGATAAGGGGTAGAGGAAAGCTGTTAATCAGATACAGCCTGGATGTGAACTCAGCAAAGATGCCATTCACCAGCAATGTTAATTTTATGACCAAGGAATGTGCATGTTTCATGGAGACACGCCACAGTTAATGGTTGTTATGCTTTTTATAAGTACAGGGAGTGTGTCAGTATTTAAATCATACCATCCATTCCCCTGCACCATCTCTCATACAAGGTGGCACATTTTGTGTTTTTTACTTCTGAGCAAATGAAGAATATACCTACCCTGGAAAGCATTTTCAAATAACAAAGTCATCTCCATTTGCATTATATTTCCATTTTACACCATTTGGCAGATGCCCTTACCCAGAGTGACTCATTTTATTGATTAATGTTTTAAAATCTATTCTCACCTTTTCACCCTCTGAATGGTTCCATTCAGCAGAGCCTTCATTTTCTTTTCCAGTGCATTCAGTAGCTATAGAAAAATTTCAACCAGAAGTTAACTTCATAAAATACTTTTAGGTAACATAAAAAGGCATTTGTCTAGTTAAGATTTGGTCTATCTGAGAATATTTTAATCAAATTCAGTGGCTTAAAAGCCAAGAAATACCACTATAAACACACAAACAACTAGTACAAATTTAAGAGAAGGGTAATGAATACCTTCGGTACCTTTACGGTTATGTAAGTTAGTATTAGTTGTCATTAAAACTGATATTTTGCAATTTTAGCTCTAACAAATCTACCATTCTCTGGAAACACAACAACTTGAGCATCTTGAGCATCACACCCTGGAGACAGCAGACTCTGTTATGGAAACGGGAGCCATGATTACTCACATTGTCCACTTGTGCTAAATCATCTGCTTCACAGCACTGAAGATCAAATGTCACCAGACCATAAGAGTACAGTCTCAGGATAGCAAGCCTGTTCAAAAACAAAATAGCAAATTAAACATTATGGGCATCTTAGGAACCAAAACACTCGCTCATTCACCCACCATCTATGCTGCTTTATCCTGTATACAGGGCCATATGGGCCTGGAGACTATCCCAGGAAACCTAGGGTATGAGGCAGGGTACACCTCTACACACACACACACACACACACACACTGCAGGCAATTTGGAAATGGCATTTAGCCTAACCTGCATGTCTTTGGACTGTGGGAGAAAACTGGTAACTTTTTTTTACTGAAATGAGCGCATCAGAACTGACAGGAAATAAAATAGTTAGCAAGTTATCCATTTTTAAACTTTTAGACCTTAGATACAGTTACTGTACACCAAAGAATTTGAACTTTCTGATCTAGTGATGTTTATTGTAGATTCCAAACTTCACCCATGTCTGCAGAATCTACTTTTTGTCAAGTTGATACTTTCAAGCTGACTGACTGATATTAAAATCAGAAATTTACATAATTTGCTTCAATCGACATTCCAGCACTTCCAATCAAAGCACTGACTGCTAGCTATGGGCAGCCATCTGTGATGTTAATTCATAAACATACATTTGAAAATATCAGATTTAGGGCTTGACAGCAATAGAAGCTTCTAGCTATTTTTTGTTTGGTGATCAGTATATTTGTAAGCTAAGTTACTTAAGCAAGATGGTCATCAACTGATAGCTCTGTAGCTGTGCCAAGTATAATGAGTACAGATAAGTATAGACACACCTTTCTCCATCCTAACCCAACCCTGGGAAAAATGGATGTTTTTTTCTTTCCCAAAAAAGGTTAACAATTGTAATGATCTACAGTATGGGTCCTTATTTAAGACTCTCAAAAGAATGTTGTCAGAAACAAAATGTGGTCATTTTGCCAGCTACATACCATCCAAGGTCAACAAAAAGGTCTGTGTTTACTACGAGTCACGCACAAAACCGGAAGTATGTCTCAAAGCCCTCAAGGCAAAAACACAAAGGACCTAAAGTGGCCCTGTGCCCATTTAAACATATCCATTGTTGCCCAGAGGATGCACTTAACTGGCCGATTCAATTGTTGGGTTATCTCAAAGAGGGTCTGAGCATAAAAACACACCTGTTTTGTTTTTTGTTTTTTTCAGAGAGGGGCCATGGGAGCCAGAGGGCATTTATACTCTCAGGCAAAGCTGCATCCTAGTCACTTAACATTTATTCGGCTTAGCTTAGTTGGTACATAAAAAATGCAAACCTTCTAAAGAATGGAAAGCTGAAGGTATGACATCCTCATATTACCACAACATATTATATCACAACATATTAACACAACATTTTAACCACTCAGCAGTTTAATTTATGGAATAAAGGAAACCAGTGACTATCCATTAATTCCACTAGTCTTGTTATTCTTCCAGCAGATACCTACAGTAGGTTGCTACTTGTAGGTTGCGTAGACAACTTTTCTGTGGAAAATCGGGGTATCAGGGGCTTAATTGGTGTACCGATTTTTCCTAAACTGCTGATATTTGCAACTGGCTGGTTTTCTAGAACATGCCACTGAACTGGAATGCCGCTGTCTGACTTGGTTCCCCAACTTACTGTAATTTCACCCACTTCTTTGTGCTGCTGCATTCCCTTCTTTTACAGATTTACTAAAATTGGTAAATGTTTCTAAAGCCACTGCCTCACTCCATGATGGCAATGATAAAAGGTTGCACCAGCTTTATTCCCCATAAAAGCACACTGTAAAAAAATCCAACTAGATAAATGTTGCATTTATTAATATTGTATTGTTGGACAAACCTCTTACAGTGGTATTTATTAAGACAACAGGTAACATTGTGTTTTTGAAAACTTTGAAGACACATACTGAATAAACTAAATAAAATGTACATTCCCTGAGGTGTATTTCTCTTATCATTATACTGTGGTAACTTGATATTACTGAGGTGAGCTTAACTAACGTTTTACCCAGCAATGGTGTCCTGCTCCACCAAAGCACACACGGCCGTGAGAGCACTCAAGTAACGGAAGTTCGAGAAAAACAAAGAAATGTTTAACAGTTAAGGTGTAGTGGCGCTTCAGTACTCTGCAAGTTAAGGGATATAAAAATGTACATGTCAGTTTGGCTTCAGAGTCGCTAATGCTTATCTAAGGGTGAACCACAGGAGCTACAGGAGGAGGGTGAACAAGCTGTTGGAGGGGACTATAGCCCTTGAAGGTTGGGGTGATTATGCAGCAGCTTTAGGAGTAATATTTGGTCAGGTCTGTGCTCTTAACATTGAATTCCAAAAGGCCTGGACGGACACCTATGAAGTTAGGCTAAGTCAACCCTAGACAAATTGAGCTCAGAAACAATACTATTTGTGTTGACTTAAATATTTAAATAAGTTGAGTCAACTTAGGTGGGTACATGGGGTACATGTTGTGTCAACTAAACAGCAATGTGAAATATTCTGTTCGGCCAGCAAACTTCTCTTGAGTAAACTAAAAAAAAAGAAGTTACAAAGTTATTAAGTAGTTGCACAGCTTTTTTCAGTGCACCAGTATAACTCAACATACAATGGCTGGTCAAATAGTCATCATTTCAGAAGAGTCAAATTATTTGTGTTGCATCAAGCAAAGAAAACATCTAAGGATATTTTAAATTACTGGAACTGGGTAAAGAACTTGAACCTTAAATGATCGTGCTGAGCCATCAACTTTGTGGTATGTGTTCGGTCAGAAAAAAAAAATCAGTAAAACACAGGCATGCTTACTAGTAGGGCTGCACAATACATCGTTTCAGCATCGTCATCGCGATGTACAGACGCGCGGTAGTCACATCACGGCAGTCACGGTGCAGGGCAAAATAAAAAACAATTGTGTGTGTTTGATTTAAAAATGTACTTTCTCTTTTTTTAAACTTTCTATTCACGGATCTATATTTGTCTAATATAAAGTAATTAACTCAGGGTTCTTTAAAAACTACAAAGCACACGTTGCTTCACCTACTTCATGCATGCACATAGCGAAATGAGCTCTGGTCGCAAAAAGAAACGCAACGTCGGTCATATTTGACGTATTTTATTTTAGATACAAAAAGGATGATGCTGACCAAAAACATGTGCTTTGTCGGGAGTGCCTGGTAGTTGTTGCCACAACTCGCGTAAAACTACAAATTAGTTTGACCATTTAAGTCTAACATCAAGTTCCCCATCAGAGAGGGTTTTCAGTGCAAGCGGCAACACAATCACATGTCAGCATTCAAGTCTCAAGCCTGCAATGGGGTCATAGACTGGTGTTCTTAGCTAAAAATCTTTGCTAAAAACCTCTAAGCTTCAATGAGTAAGTTAATGCATACAGAAGCACCAAATTGGTGTATTTGAATATTTATATTTACTTTATGCTCTGAGACAGAAACCAATTTTTTTATAGAGTTTAATTTAATCTTTTTTGCTAGTTGATGACCAACACTTGTTTTACTTTGGCTAAACAAGGTATGCAAAACTAAAAAAAAAAAAAAAAGAATCTTCTGACATATTATTTTATTTATTGTAAGATAATCATTGTTAACAACACTTGTTATTGTCATTACAAAGTTAAGTTTAGCTTATTACAATTTATTTGTTACCACTCTGGATTTTTTTTTTCTTCAAATTTTGTGACAAAATATATTTACTAATCTGTTTTCAAAAAAGAAGTTGTTGAATAAAATGCTAAATTACTAATTTTGTCACTCATGTTAATTCCTTAATGTAATATTGAAATGTCCTCTTTTCATTCACAAAATGAGTTCCCTTTCATCAGGGTAAAAGCAACATTCATTATTATTATCATAACGTATTAGAGCCTTGATTTGCCTGAATTGACAGTGAATAAGGTCAGTCAAACTGTTTATGAAACAACCCAAAATAAGCTTAAAAATGGAATTTATTTCAGGGTTTTGATTATACTTTTACATTTTTTTTATTCTTTGAAAATGCTTACAAAATTACCCCAATTATTCTTGAATTATTATTTGATTTTTAAGCAGTTCAAAACACCTGATGAACATAAATCCTCTGCCTCTGGGACAGTTTTATGATCTGGGGTTGCTTCAGTTGGCCAAGTCTAGGCTCAGCAACGTCAGCTTTCCTGAATTACCAGTTCATCACAACAACAGATTTTTCCCTTCCTGATGGCACAGAAATGGGCCAGGACTCAAATTATGAAAAAGTATTTCTGGGAGCATGAGAAATAATTTTCACACATGAACTGACCATCACATTGTGTGCTGTATTAAGAGATACATGTGTGTGACTTCATTCATTCATTTTCTATACCGCTTTATCCTTCTAGTCAGGGTCGCGGGGGCCTGGAGCCTATCCCAGGAGGCTTGGGGCACAAGGCAGGGTACACCCTGGACAGGGTGCCAA
>JAOTQY010000018.1:11861180-11871918 GCA_026413445.1 Dolichallabes microphthalmus | reverse complement strand
TATATATATATTTAATTAGCCAAAAAAGAATTCAGGGATTAGTTTTTTTTTTTACTTTAAGGTTGAAGGAAATCCAATATCATTTTTTTGCATTCTTCCAGTGATGATTTTGTATGCTCAGTGTGACTTGCTGTTAGGCTTCTCATGCAGAAAGCTTGGATTCGATTCCAAGCCAGTGCCCCAAACTCAAGGATTCCCTGTTAAAAAAGTGGGAGCTCTTGGAAACCCAAAATACTCATATGCACATATTAACATTTTCAGTTTTCTAAATCCTAACTGTGTGAGGAGAAGCTAAAATCCTCTATATACAGTACTATATATTGCAAATTGTTTAGGTCTGAACATCTTTATTTTTGTTAAGATACTAGGAACATTTATACAAAACAAAAAAGAAAAAATATACGACAGTCTGACTCTTGTTTCAGGCATTGATACTGTTTACTGTTTCTTCTTCACAACATGCGCACAGTCATATTTGCCCCTGACTACTGTGAGCTTGACTCCTGGCAGATCCTGCGTCCTGCCTCCTTGTACCAACACAACATTGTGCTCCTGTAGATTGTGTCCTTCGCCAGGGATAAACACCACCGCCTCCTTGCCGTTGGAGAGACGAACCCGTGCACATTTGCGGTTGGCAGAGTTGGGCTTTTTAGGCTTCCTGATCATAGTCTTCAGGACTACAGCCTTCAGCTGCGGTCGACCAAATGTGGCACCAAGCTTTTTAGGGGGCGGGGACGGTTTGCCTTGGCGATGCATCTGATTGAGTGTCGCCATCGTCCTGGTTAAGAGAGGTCCAGACCAGGGGAATGCAAACTGCGAGGCTGCAACAGTAACAAAACAGAACATTTATTTACTATATATTCCACATGAACAGCTGTGATTTGCTTCAGATTTACAATACAAATGTAGAGCTGCAAGGTCATCACTGGGAGGCTTGAAACTTAAGAATGATAAAATAAATAATTAACATATAGTTCTTAATTATTATATCTAAAAAATATATTGTGGAATTTTTTTAAAGTAAGTTTTATTTAACTGTTTAAAAAGTTCCATGATTATGGGTTACATGTCATCAAAAAACTAAAAAGAATGTTCATTTATGCACTCAAATGTATTTTCTTCTGATAAAAGGACTTTGGACCATTGAGCAACGGTCCAGTTCTTTTTCTCCTTAGTTCAGGAGTGGTTTGATACTAGAAATGCAACAGTTGTAGCCCTGTGTCTGTGTGTGGTGGCTTTGTCTGACTCCAGCCTCCCTCAGACTCTTGTGAAGCTCTTCCAAGTTTTAAATCAACCAAGCGAGTTAACAAATTAAGATTTTTTTTTTTCAGTCAACAAAAGCTGTTTCAAAGAGTCAACCTACAATAGCAACTTTTCCTTCGGTGTGCGTTCAAAAGCTGTGAGATTATTAATTTTTTTTTAAATAACTGTGGTAGTGTTTTTGGGTGGCTGAAACGGATTAGATGCATTTATATTATTTCATATAGGAAAAGAAGCATAAAGAAATCTCCTCCAGAATTAATTATATTCAGTTATGCTAATATTTTGAGATACTGGAATTATTATTTATTTTATGAGCTGTAAGCCATAATCATCAAATAAAGAAAAAAAAATGCTTGAAATATTTCACTTTACATATAATGAATCTAGAATATATGGGAGTTAAAATTTTTTGAAAATGGCTAAAATGTAGCTAAATGTAAATACAATTACTTTATAAAATAGTATGTACTATTAATTATAGAGAATCGATGACAGTGTACAAAAACAGAACCAGGTCACATTAAAGTAACCATCCGAGGTTGGTTGAACCATCCTCTGAAAATTTCAAAGCATCCCCAGCCTTTAAAATGAATAAATTCTAACCACATTTCCCCGCTCAAATTAAGGGTGAACAAGGAAAAGGAAACATGGGTCAATCCAGAGACTGGCACTAGGGGTTAGCAATGTCGAATCACACCTCCAGGCTCCGGGTTCAATTCCTGCATTAGAGTGTGGAATTTGCATGTTCTTCCCGTTTTTTTGGTGGGTTTCGTCCCACAGTTCAAAGAGAGACTGGTTCACAAATGGCATTATCCAAAAATGTATAAACAGTAGTGGGGGAACATGCTTTTTATTTATATATATTTTTTTATTCAGTCACAATAAATCCACGTGATTTGATAACGGCGTGCATTAGTGCACAATTTCTAGGAATTAAATAAGACGATGACGTACAGGTTGACACGTTTTGTGATAAATACATATATAAAATATCTAACAAATTGCTCGACATGTGACTGACTCACCTCGCATGACTGAGGACAGCGTCGCCCTCACATTCCCAATGAAAGCCATACCGAGCAGTCTGCAGCCAGAACAACACAAAGACCAACACATTTGATTTGATACTTAATCGACGCTGACTGAGTGAACATCATGTGCAGGATATCAGCAAACTACCGTTAGACACTGATACTGTCCTGATATTTTCGCTACAAATGACACGACATACCTATGTATTACCTGCTGACAAACGTCCAAAGTGGTAAAAAGTATCTTTACTTTCTCTTTGCACAAAAGCGGGATTTACCCTCGGTGAAATTGTGACCTCTTACTGCGTTTATGTTAGCGCCATAATCGCCGCCATGTTGGAACTGACGTCAACGCGCACGCTGAAGGTATTTCTTCTGGTCTTTGACGCTTCACCCAGTGACAAGTTCACACTGACGTCTAGCGGAAATGTAAGGAACTGCACAGAAATCACTCATAAAAACACAATGAGGAAGTTGCATGCATGGGACGGATTGGCTCCCTGTCCAGGGTGTACCCCCCTGGTGCCCTAAGTCTCTTGGGCCCTGTACACAGCATAAGTGAGAGTTGCATGCTACCAGTGGTGTAGTGGTTAGCACTGTCGCCTTGGTCGAGGGTTCAATTCAGGTCTGTGTGCATGCATGTACTGTACTCTGGTTTCATCCCGCAGTCCAAAAACATGCAGATTAGGCTAATTTGCATTTCCAAATGTGTAAATGTTGACCGGAGGTCTTATCACAGTCATAAAAATAGGAATAAATACAGCAATAATCACCATTGGCCTCCATGGTCCATACATAGTTGGAGTACAGGGGTTCCGAGATGTATGTATGGTGAAATTTCTCATAATGTGTGTGCCCTTCAGTGGATTGGCACCCCGTCCGGGCTCCGGTGACCCTGTACAGTATAAGCAGTATATACAATGAATAAATTGCATGCTAACTTTAAGTCCTCATTAGAAGCTTGCGAGTATGACTGTGTGAGACAACCACAGTTGTCTTTTGTTTGGGATAATGAATAAGGCTATTTTTTTGTCTTTTAGAAACAAAATAAAGAACTGAAGAGTTGACATATTAGCAGAAGTCATGACGTTGTGTTAATGACATGCCCCCAACTCGGAACTTAAAAACCCGGGCTGTGAAAATAAAGGGACTTGTAATAAATGTAATAATGTTAAAATGTAATAAATGTAATAAATTTGTATAATTCCTAAATAGTTAATACAAATACAAATACAAGCAGAGCTACATGCAGGGTGTATTTCCTGAACAGTTGATATAATAGTTTTGTTAAACCACATAACTTAAAACTTGAAGTCTACACTTTAATCACATCTTGATTGGATTTGAAATTAAGCAATCAAGATGTGATTGAATTGTAGACATTAAGCTTTAATTTATGGGGTTTAACAAAACTATTATATCAACTGTTCAGGAAATACACCCTGCATGTAGCTCTGCTTGTAACAGTGTTCTTAACACTGAAAACACATGAAAGGATGCATTCAGGTATCATGGTCAGGATCATGGTGGATCAGCTGGGATGTAAGTATATCACAGGGCATCATGCATACACAAAATCATTTACTCATTCACACCTAGGAGAAATTTAGGATAGAGAGAGTTGGAGGGAACAAGTTACCAGTACTTACAGTATCTAGTAACCAATGTATCTACTGTGCTACAGGCAAAACCAGGTCAGGTTTATTGAATTTATTATCTTGGTGATGTAAAAATTTTTATTAAAAAAATAATTCAGGTTGAATCACAGTACATGAAAATGATGCAGCAGGTGTACATGGTGCCACAGCTGATATGTGTCCTATGCAGTTCATTTTGTTTACCAGCAGATGTCCAACTAGAGTTGGATGAGTTGGATCAGTTGTATGATGAATGCAATGCTAACTAAAGAAGACACTCTCGAATTTTAAAAGGAACTCAGAAATTCACACAATAACAGATATTTTTTATTGTACTGATATTATTACTGGCATTGTTACCTAACAACTGTTTACTCCTTCTCAAACATAACATGACTAATATTCTGTTTATGACATTTTGCAGCACACAGAGAGCTTGAAGAGTTTCTTGTTCGCTCTTGTACAAGTGGGCTTGTATACGGGCTGTTTGTGTGGATGTTGCTGGAGGATGCTCAACTAGAGGGTGATAAACACAGCAATGAAGTGAAGGAGTGAAGAGCGATGGATGGATGCGAGGGGCATGGGTGAGTCATAAGGAAAGAGGGGACTAATGAATGAGCAGGCACAGATGTGTGAAAGAGGGAGGATGAAAAGAAGTGCGGCTGACTGATTGCAGGAGTGGGAGGAAAGCGAGAGGAGCAAGCGACCATCTAAAGTCCTTGTGGGCCTCCAAACCTCCTTTTTTTTCTTCCTCTTTTCAGACCTGTCTATTTTGGTTCCTCTTCAGTGCTGAAAGGCCATTGCTCTCTCAAGGACAGGAAGATGAGACAGAGAGGGAGAAAGTGTGCTGGTGGTGGCCAATGGGAGGATGCGGATGGGCATGGTATTGATGATATTTTTGGATATGTGTGGGAGTAGGTGGATCGTTGGTAGGTTGGACACTCTTAATGGACAGGAACTGAACTGAATAAAGTTGACATGTTATCTGGGCCATGGAGGTGGAGTAGGACTTGAAATGCCTCAGCAACAGGAGGGAGAATGGAGCCAGGGACATTTCGAGAAAGAAGAGGCATAGGCTGACAGGGAAAGTGAGAGGGAGGCAGGAAAAGCCATATAGGGTATTGTCATGGACTGTGTAGGCTGAGTGAATGAGTATAGGATTTATGTGTGTGTGTGTGTGTGTGTGTGTGTGTGTGGTTGCTTGTGCGTGTTGGAGTGGGAAGTTGATTGTCTCCACCATGCCTCCAGTCAAGAGCATACGTCAGGAAAATAGCTAGCGCCTCATCATGTGCGTCAGTTAGCAGCTCTTAGCTCCATGAAACCATGGAGACACACTAAAAAGGCATTAAATGTAAAAGAGGAAGTATGAAAAGACAAACAAAAAAACAATAGACATGTTGGGGGCAGCATTAATGAACTCTTGCTCATTGATTTGCATTTGGATGTTGCATTAAATTAATTGACTGGTGTGTATTTTTAACATAACTGTTGTTTCAGATTGAAAACAAGATGATCATGAAATGTGGTAAGATCTTTATTATCACTGATAACATTTTGATAGGATAAAATGTTTTCATGTCCTCATATAATTGCACATGCACAAGCATTTCTTGTAAACAATGCCAAGGAATAATAAATAACAAGTGTTTAGGAATCAATCCTCTACTTCGCTGTAGACAACTCTACATTGGTGTATGGGTGCAATAGAACCAATACAAATTAGTTTCAATATTCTTCAATATTATCCTTGTGTAAAACACAGTCTTCACTATAAGTGAATACCAAAGTGGCACTTTGTAAAATTGCCATTACAAGAATACATTTAAGTATTTCTTTTTTTCTTCTTCAAAATGACAGTCCATGAATACAAGTGCTCATATGACATTCATTTTGTTAATGTACAAACACAAAGTAACATTTTTCTGTTTTAAAATGTTCATTAAGTATACTCACTTATATAATCTTTAAAAAAATAATAAAATAAAATAAACTCTGACAATATGTCATACTTTATCAATTAAGTCACAGACTTATTTTAGAACATGTGATCACTGGTTCCATCTGAAAGAGAACAAGACACAAAGAAATGTTAGAATATAACATAACACCTAAATAAATGTCTTACTTTAAATTAGTCAATTGGTATATTATCACCTTGATTTATTCTCACCTTGATAGAAGTGCTGTGGTGACTCTTGAAAAGGGAGTTGATACAACTCAGGTTGTTGCCTCAAGGCAGGATTAATCGAGACAGCTGCCTCAAACACGGGTTCCATGTTAACCAGCTCCTCCAGGAGGGACTGGGCACAAGGTAGACCAGGGGTGGGGTCATTTGCTGGAGCAGGGGTGTACTGTGGGGAAGCTGAGGTGATCATGTCTTCATCCATTATGCTCTCAATTGGAGCCTTTCCCTCATCATGCACCCCTGCCTCCAGCGACCTTCCCCCAACCGTGCTGGTATAGTGCGTCGACTGGACGCTACAGAGGTGCTGCACACCAACTAGGGCCTCCTCCTGGATGTATCCCGGAGAGCGGGTGCTCACTGGGACAGGAAGAGTATGGTCAGAAGAGGAGTGAGGAACAGGAGGTGGGGAAGGGGAAGTCAAATAAGGAGCTGGATCAGGGGTATCAAATTTGTCTTGCAGTAAAAAGATGTCATCTTCATTTAATGAGCGAACTTCTCCACAGCACAAGGTGGGTGGGAAATCAGTGGTCAGAGGCTTAGTGCTCTGTTGCAGGAGAACTGGAGAGGAGGGATGTGCGGATGGTGAGTGATCTTTCCAGAATCCCTCAGCAACTGAACTTAGATACTGAGCCAAAAGTGAGATCTCTATTTTCTCTCTTTCATCTTTAGCTTGCTGGGAGAAAAAACCAGGACAGCGCTGTTCGGTGGGAGAAGCCTCTGGGGTCAGGAGGCACTCGGGAGTACCATGATGGATGGTATGAGGGACATCTACGTACAGAGGCCCTCTGATCTCTGGTAATGCCATGAGGACACATTCATCATTAGATGGACTATCTGGGGTAGGAGGTAACTTCTCATATAGAGCCCTGCTGCTATGTTGTACAGATAGTGTCACCCCTATTTCTGTTGAGTGGGATGTTGGGTGACTGATTGAGTGCATGGTTTGAGTGACTGTGCTGGTTAACTCTGGTTTAAAAAAATCTTCACCGAACATAAAACGAGCTCCTCCGAGGCTTGGGGTGTATGGAGGAGTGCAAAGCAACTCTCCTGTGCTGTATGGTTTGGGCATACCAATTTTGGAAAGAGGTGCAGGGGGCAGAGGGTTTTGGATAGCTGAGCATGCCTTATTGGTCATGACAGTCTGAGTGGAATGGGGAGTGGGGGGTGGTCTTGTGGACCACTTTGTGCTCTCTGGTAAGCCTATGTGGTGGCTTTCATGTTGTTGGGAAAAGTCACTTTCATCTAGGGGGAAGTCTGAACAGGGACCAGAGCCTAGTGGCATGCTTGAATGAAGGGTGGAAGTGCCAGGCAGTTCCTCAGAGGAGCTGCGTCCAGAGACAGTAAAGCTAAAGTCAAATGACTGAGCAGACAAGCCACTGCTGCTGGGAGTGAAGACTTGCTCTGGGCTAGACATGGGATGAGAGAACTGTTGAGCCAAGCCCTCCTGGTACAGGAGAGCCAGCTGGTTTTGCTCAGAGGTCAGCTGCTGACGAACAGACCATGCTTCAGACTCACTAAGGGAAAAAAGAACAAGAAAAGTGTATCAGGCTTTTTACATCAAATTGCACATTTAATCATATGAAGGCTATTAGGGTAAAAAAAAAGAGTAGTACCTAATGACATAGTTCTGGCAGGTAATAGGATGCTCTCCAGTCTGGAGTTGAAGGACCATGTATACCCAGACCCATGAATGGTCAGCTGCCTCTATTTGAACAACCATCTCCACTTGCCTCTCCCCTCCTTCACGTACTAGAAAAGAATAAAGAAAATTTTCAGTCATGCAATCCTTTTTTGTGCTGTTATAATGGAAGACTCAAAGTACAGTGGTACATATTAATGTATATTGAGTGGTAATATTAGTGTATAAAACTCACAGAGAGCGCAGTGCTGTGCAGAGGCATGAGAGAGATCTCGGGGATGTAACAAGCTGTACCAGGATCGAGATCGTAGTGTATCCACATCATGGCCCAAATAGACACTAACGCTGCAATAAAACAAACAAAAACGTAAAGTAGACAGTTGTTTTATTTATCTTTGCTTTTGGCTAAAAATCTCAGAATCAATATTTAGAACCATTAAAAAAACTTACCATTCTTGGGCTGCCTGTATCCTCATATCACGGCTATGCTGGGAGTGGAAAGAGGTTAGCTGAAAAGCTTGCTCAGCTGGTGGGGTAGGGAGTGGGTTCCTGGTACTGGCAGTATTTGATGCCTGGAGCTCCAGAGGTGAGCAGAAACACACCCACACTGCGTTGGAGGTCCAGTAAGATGATGAGTGGTAGGGCAATGGGAGGCAGCGTGCTCGTACTAGAGACACCTTGTTACCAGAGCCCTGCCTTCTCACAAACTTTGAAGTGTTGAAGCGACAGCGAAAGAGACGCTCTAAAAAGGCACATATGTATAAAGATTATAAATAAGCATTTCAGTTTTATCATCTGGGAAAAAGACAGTTGGAATGACTCAAGTGTTTTCTATTACCTGTATCAGGTGTATTGACTGGCGCAAGATTGCTCCTCATGACAAAGTGATCGGCAGGATCAATGATATCATAGACACTGTCACTTTGAGAGACTAGATCAACCTGTAGTCATAGGAAGAAAAAAAATAGAAGTCCAAAAAAACAACACCAAAACAATCCTTGCCATGCTTAAAAGTGGAAAATTGAGTCTTAAGGACAGTTTTTAGGTGCATGCAGTAAAAATTAAGTCTCACCATTGAGTGGCCAAGGTGATCCGTTACGTTGTCAGACAAATAGAGGAGTTTGCCTTCATTTGTCAGCAAGACCAGAAAACCCGGTAAGCTGTTCATGAGCTCAGAGAGTGCAGGAAAAGACATGAAGCTGGGGCTCACATCCTGTCTTCCAGCTGCGCTTAAATCTATACACAGGAAAACAATAAGTAAATTTTTTTAATCCACCAAAACTTAGATGTAATTTTAAGAATAATGCTCTGTAAACCACTACAACAGTAGCAAAACAACCCAAAAGCTCAATGACTTGTCCAAAAAGAACGCACTGTATGAGAAGTGTGAACATCAGCACCACGGACAGCTACTGCTCTAACGTGACTGAATGCGATTCCGTTTTTACACCGTAAATTGATAAAGCGGGTTAAAACGAATCGTTTAGATAAAAAGTAATTGTTCAAACGCTGCACCTACCTTGAGAAAAAAAGACTGATTTTCTTGTGTACATGCAGGCGAGGGACATGATGTGCAGGTAGGAAAGGCGAGCCTTGTCTGCGTCCGAGATGGGCAGCAGGTCCTTGAGGTTGCGGATCTCGGCGTTGATCTGATCTCTCCGCGCTTTTGAAGCGCCTTTCGTGGAGCGGTACATTTTCCCCAGCTGGACTACAGGTGTCAGTCTCTCAGTCTCACCACTGACTGGAATCAAGCGCAAGTTCGGGGACAGGCTGGAAATATTACAGCGCCTATTTAATCATTGGGGCAACTGTTTAGAAGTAAAAAAGTCGCAAGATAAAGAAAACGAAAACTTCAAGAAACCAACATTGTTTCCTAATCCTCGCGTTTCAGAGAGAAGGCTGATATTATACAGAGATAAACAGGCTGAAATATAAGAACTCTCTTGGCTTGATGTGTGGGTTCTGGTGGAAATACCGCATCCAGGTCCTTTATATAGAGAAGAAGACTGAGAAAAGATGCGCCGGGGGCGTGCAATGACACGTCGGATTCAGTATCCTCATGTGTCTCTCCATCTCCTACATTCACTCCCTGATGATGACGCGAGAAGACGATGGGATCCCCTTCAACGCACATAGCCCGATATGGACAAAAAAATAAAGCCGCATGAGGCGGAGACATTGGATAGCTATCTGTGTGTCCGTCTGTGTTTATATAAGTCTGAGCAGGACAGAGCGGAGGTTAACTGTCACTCTGGACGAAGGGACATGCAGAGAGACATAGTGGGTTTTGTGGGGGTTTTCTGCATTTATTAGCCTAGGGGAAATGTAAATTATGTTTTTTTTTTATATCTTTTTTCTTTGTCTGGGAAATCATGTCCATATGGAGGGACATATTGGTGTGACTTTTATTGTTCTGTCAACATGCAGAGATGTGTTTTAGGTTTTTCTGCCCATTTAATATTTGATTTTATTGTTCTGTCATCTTTAGGTAGACTTAGCTTGTGGGGTACAGGTTTTTGAGGGACATGTGTTGAGGGACATCATGGGTTTAGGTTTTTCTGCCCACATGGAGATACTTATGGTTTTTTCCTGTAAATTTGAAAGGACTTTTTGGATTTCTGTTGTTCTCTTCACATGGGAAAACATAGTGAGGTTTAGAATTTTCTGTCTATGGAGAGGGAAATTGTGTATTTTAATTTTATTTTTTAGTGTTTTTCTGTCTATTTTGAAAGACATAGTGGATTTTTATGTTTTTCTGTGCATATGAAAAGACATAGTTGTACTTACGTTATTCAATTTATATTTAAAACATAGTGGTTTGGGGTTTTATTTCCATTTGGGGGGACATGGTGATATACACACAAAATGACACAGTATTTTATTTCATTTTGAGATGGAGGGGGCATATAATTCATTCATTCATTCATTCATTTTCTGTACCGCTTTATCCTTATATACAGGGTCGCGGGGGGCCTGGAGCCTA
>JAOTQY010000018.1:11559138-11571618 GCA_026413445.1 Dolichallabes microphthalmus | reverse complement strand
CCCATTCACACACTACGGGCAATTTGGGTACGCCAATTAGCCTAACCTGCATATCTTTGGACTGTGGGAGGAAACCGAGCCTGCCTCGGGAATCGAACCCGGACCCTGGAGGTGCAAGGTGACAGTGCTAACCACTACACCACATAATGTATTAAATTTTACCCAGTATACTTCTTAAATCTGTTATAAAAACCACCATAAAGACTGTGAATTAGCTTTAAATCACAGACTGCCTGTAAACCGGATGTTACGTATTCCAGAACGGAAGCAAAATTAGGCAGCTCTTTGTCGGCCATTTTTGTTGTTAGTTGCTCGAGACGATCTGTTCCTTTTATCCTGTAGATATTTTCACGGTTTTAGGAGACCCGCAACGCAGGGGAACGTAAGTGTACTAGCGATTTATATGAATAATAAAATGGTCAAATAATAAGAATAGTGTAGTTGATATGAAAATGTTAGTTTTATCCTTGTTGTCGAACTTCGCCTTGTTAGCAGCGTTAGCTGTGCCGCTGAAGGCCTTGTCTCATCGCTAGCACATGCTAACAGTTTCTCTGTACTTTCTTCTAAATAATGTTGTTCGAGCGATAAATGATTGTTTCTGTAGGCAGGATGGTATTAACATTTTTTATCAAGGTTTTTGGTGATATTTCCTTATACCCGGTTAGCGTTTAGCCTGTTCACGTCAATGCGGTTAAAGTGACTGCTGGTAGCTAAGCGTCTGCGTCAACTTTAGTCCTTCATGGTGAGAATCAGATCAAATACAATCAAAAGCACAGTTGGTAATATTCTCTTTGTTGGTAATATAAAATACATCAAGTGATTTTTTTTCCTTTAAATATTTTATGTGTGTGGGTTTTTCAGCTTTAGATCTGTTGCCATGGTAATTGCAGAAGCTTCGTTTAATTCAAGATATTGGGTTTTTGTGTTAGCTGCTGAACCATATAGAGGATAACTATACAACTGAACATTGTGCGTTTAGTCTTTTTGCCTAAACCAGATGTGTGATCACAAAATGCTGAAAGGTCTTTCAAATTCTTTCAGTACCTCTCGCAGACATGTCTGACTTCATCGAGAGCGAGGCAGAGGAGTCTGAAGAGGAGTTTGAGGAGAAGGATCTAAAGCCCAAGAAGACTCAGAGGTTTATGGAAGATGATGATGATGGTAAAAGTTCAATAGTCTTAAGAAGGATGAATCAGCCAGCACATTGATACCAGCACCAGGCTTGAGGCTGAAACCCATACTGTGTTCTAGTCACTAAGCATGCTATTGCATATATGTTACCAATAATATGCCCACTAAAGGTAGAATAAAATGAGCTCGTTATTGCATACATCTCTTCAAAGATTCAGAAAAACCGATTCAGTTATGATTGCACAGAAGCTTCCAAATGGTACAACAGAAACATGTTTTTGTGGTCATACATTATCAGAAATTCCAGTTGTTAAAAGCCTCCGATCTGCCTTTTTCTTCAAACTCTGTATGAGAATAGTCTCACATCCACTCATTACAGCCTTGCAGCCACTCAACCCCCGCACTCACTGTTAGATTGAGTGTTAAGACTTTGGCGGCGTTTGAGATGGTAAAACACCAACCGTTTCTTTATAATCCTACAGGTAGTTCACTCAGTACTATTTATACATTTTCATCCCATTTGGTAGGTTAAGTTTGTTTAGAATGACCAGTTACGGCAGATGACCAATACAGGCAACACAGTAAAAATGTAGCATTTTCACCTAATTTAATTGTAAGTTAAATTGTAAACTCCTGTTCGTTTGTATTGTTTAGTTGCTGTTCTTGTTTTAAGTGGGTTTAAACTAATATTTTAAGTAATGGGCTAACTTTAATCAATCATTAAGGTTTAAAAAATTGTAAAAAGAAATGTAGTATTGAATCCAGAATATTTATAGAATTGTGATGCTTGCCTCCGAGTGGCGCAGTGGTAAAGCGCTCATCCTATCATCCGGAGATCGCTGGTTCGAACCCCGGGTGATGCTGTTGCCTCTCACAGCCGGAGGCATAGAGAGAGCTGATTGGACGAGCTCTCTCAGGGGGGAGGGATGAGAGGTACTTCGCACTCCCACATTAACGACGGCTCTACAAGCCAATCAAGGGTGTCTGTGAGCTCGCGGAAGCGGAAGGAGCGGATAGCGCTGTTCCTCAAAAGTGTGTTATGCCGCCCCCAACGGTGCGTGAGCAAGCAGTTCGAAAAAAATGGTCGGTGACGGAGGAAACACGTGGGCGGTCTACGGCCCTCCCTACTGAGTGGCGGTATGAGCTTAATGTGGGAGCCCCTAGTGACTGGGAAGAATTGGACACGACAAAAGTAGGAAAAAAAAGAATTGTGATGCTTTCAGAATCACAATTTTAATCGAATCGTCGCCTATTGAGCTAATATCATATCAGGTGATAACTGTTGATTCCAATCACTAGTTACCAGTGTTCGGGGACGTTACTTTTTAAAGTAACTAATTACATTACAACATTACTGTCTTTAAAAAGTAATCAGTTACATTACAGCGTTACTTTCTGATAAAAGTAACTAGTTAGAGTACTTTTCCATATCAGAAAATGAAAACTCCTTTATGATTCCTTATTCGGACCTTACATCCAACACTTCTAGTTACCAACGCATTATTATTAACCCAGTTGTATAAACTTGTGTGTTACTCAAATTGTATGTGTAGTTATATATTATTTTATATATTTACAAATTTAAACACTTGTGCATCCCTGTTTTGCAATTTTTTAAGAAGAGGAAGAGGAAAACACAGAAGATCAAGATGAACATGGGAACCTCAGAGGACTTATTGATGATGGCAATGTGGAAGAGGAGGAGGAGAATAGCAGCAGAGGAGGTGACAGTGATTCTGGAGAGGAGGTCAGACATCGTCGCCGGAAGCGAGGTAAATCTTTACTTAATTTTTTGTTGCTTTCTCAAAAAAAATAATACTCTTTACCAGTCTATAACTAATTTGCTGCTTACTCATGGCTTCTCATTAGTAAGCTGCAGGGGCAGGCATTTATTTATAAATATAAGAATTTCTGGTTTTTAAGAGAAAGTCTTTTTATCTTATCAGAGTCTGTGTGCAGCCTTGCTTAACAGTTGCTCACTGTCAACTAGTAATCATAGAACCCAGGCTCCAGAGCTGGGAACCGTTCTTTATTTTTCTCTCCATTATTTCTATGCCATTGTCTATGCTCCCTGCAGAATAAGACTCAAGCTGTTTAAACACTTCTGCTATAGGTAGTTGAGTGAGGGTCAACTTACGTGGTTTATCTGCTTTCTTTGCAGATAACTGCCTTCACATTTATTCACACTACCTTGCAATTAAATGGTGAATAAGGTTTGTTGAATCTTAGTGCAGACGTTCCGTCATGTGGTTTTGCTTTAGAAAAATCTTTGTAAATGTAAAAAAAATTTAAGAGACTTTAAATCGCCAGACAAGGTAGGGCATGTTGATGTGGCTGTCGACTCATGTATTTGCATCATCACAATAACATTGGTTTATGTGATCAGCCTATTGAGAGACGACCAGTCAGTAGTAATTATGTTTATAATTATGTAATTATCGGACAAATCAGATTGATGGCTGGTCGATTGGAGCGCCCCCCCCCTACCAGAGTGTGAAGGAAAAGCAACCAACGAGTACTCAACGTCTCTGGGAAATCCTGAACATTATAACTCTGGCTGATCGACTGATGCATTTTTGTTATAAATGTAATAAACAAATTAAAAATAGATTTTGGAGTCAATTTTGTGATACATGAATTGGTGCACAAAATAATTGTGATTCATAACTGAATATATTTCTCCCCCTTATGTGTTTATTAAGCTTAAAGATGTAAACTTTATCTTTCTTTTCAAGATTATGATGACCTTCTGGATGATGATGATCTCGATCTTATCGAGGAGAACTTGGGTGTTAAAATGAAGAGGGTGAGTTTGCAGAAGAATAATTTTCCCACAATGCTACTGCTGCCTATAAGTGATTAGGTTATACATAAACATTATATAGGTTGTGATAAGCACTTAAAACAAGATTTTTTTATTTTATTTGTTAGAATATTTCTTGTGAAATCACTTTTATCTATACAGAAAAAGAAGTACTCACGTGTGAGAACAATGGACGATGATGGTGAAGATGATGAAAAAGACCAGATTGCAGACGAGATCTTTACCAGAGATGGTGATGGAGATGGGGAAGAGGGTGGAGAAGGTGGAGACACACTGCACCCAGAGGATGATGTTGAGGAAGAAGAGGGAGAGGAGTCAGGTAGACTTTCCTCATGTAATGTGGGATGTTTAAGACTAAATACCATCAATCAATCAATCAACATTTATTTATATAGCACTTTACAGCAACCTAAGTTGAACCAAAGTGCTTCACAACACTAAAAATGACTATAAAATGGCAAATAAAATAGAAACTATCATGGTGTTTATGTATGTTGCTTGTTTATTTTTGCAGACATAGATGATTTCATTGTGGATGATGATGGACAGCCCATCACTAAAAAGAAAGGAAAGAAATTTACTGGCTATACTGATGCGTAAGTCATGGTGATACCCTAACCATCAGTGATGCGTGCTGTTTTTATATTCAGATTTGTTTATTTTTAGTGTATTTAATATTAATTTTGGTTAGCTACTTAACATGAGATCTTTAAATGAACATTTTCCTTTTTTTTTTTTTTTTGCAGTGCTTTACAAGAGGCCCAAGAAATTTTTGGTGGTGACTTTGACTTTGCCGAGTTTGACCCTGAAGCATACGATCGTGCTGAGGAGGAGGAGGAGGAGGATCAGGATGAAGCATGGGATCGACCAAAGAAGCAGACAAAGAGGAGAGTGGGCCGTCGCAGCATTTTCGAGATCTATGAGCCCAGCGAGCTGGAGAGTAGCCACATGACTGATCAAGACAATGAAATACGTACCACAGATATGCCTGAGAGGTTCCAGGTGGGTTCATAGTAACATCAAACCGGCACAGACAAATTACAGTATAAATTAATAAAGAAATTGTTAATTAAATGTTAAACATTTCAGTTATGTTTAATAAAACTTTTTTGGCACGTATGTTTTATTGTGTGCCTAAATTCAATGGAAAATTGTCTGTCGTCTCCAGTTGCGCAGTTTACCTGTAAAGCCTGCAGAGGATGATGAGCTAGAGGAAGAGGCAGAATGGATTTACAGAAATGCCTTCTCGACACCTACTATATCCATGCAGGTGTTGTAAAGCTTTTTTTTGTATTTATGAACATATTTAAATTACATAATCCTCAGTTCTGAGTCCCTGTTTGCCTACATTGTAGGAGAGCACAGACTACTTGGACCGTGGAACCACCACTAACTTTAGCAGGAGAGGCCCCAGTACCATTGCTAAGATCAAGGAGGCGCTCAACTTCATGAGAAATCAACATTTTGAGGTATCACTTTTAAAGAACAGAAATTTACTATAATAAATCAGTATTTTAAATACTGTATCTATTAGGTGAAATTCATTTTTGATCATGTTTAAAAAGGTGTGTAGAGAGACACAAAATATAAGAAAAGGCCATCCTTTTCGTCTTTTCTCTCTCTCTCTCTCTTTTTTCCCCCATTTGTGCACACACATTTATGCCATTATTTAAAAAAAGAACAGCACCAACCAGGAGTTCCTAACAGAACTGCTTTCTTGTGTGCCATTGTAATTACTTTGCTACATCAGGCAACACTAATCACATGTCATGGCTAAAAGATATATTGTTTATAAGATAAAATTGCTTCTAACAGTAACAAAGCAGAAAACATAGCAGGGAGCATTTACTACCTCCATAGCTACAAGGTTCTTATCAGATCATACATCCTAAAATAATGCAAACTAAACATCACCAAACCGTTCAGAAATGTGTTCTGTACATATAAATGTCTGTATATCTAAATAACTCTGATCCCAGAATCAAACTTGGAACAAAATCGAACATATGAGGTTGAATCCCAGTCGCTTCAGTTCCAGCTAATTTAGTGCTGCATTTGTTTTTCTGTGAGACTTTCCCGTAACCATATTAACAAAAGGGAGCACTAAATGGGAATGGGAGATGCTCCTGAATGGGGACATGGAGTCAGTAGTTTTGGGGACTGCTGTGATCTAGGTTAACTTGTTAAAAATGAGTATGGTATCTGACTTTTAAAACGAATTGTTTAACATTTCTATTAGAATTAATACTATAATAGTTTTTTATACATGCCAACTGATTTTACTTCACTTATTTTAACTGAACAACTTTCCCTTACTTATTACTCTATGCCCAAGAGTAGCACAAGTGCATAGCGTAAATCTCGCATCTCATGTTTATGACATTTTAAGGACACTTTAGTAATACTGCGAAGAAGCCTTAATTACACCTGAGTACTTTCATCCTAAAATAGAATATCTCTAAACAGTATATCACATAAAGTATGCGCAAGCTCTGTCGAAAATGATTGAGTGCGCTCAGAAACATGTTTCTGAATTGCGTGGCCCATTGGCTGGGTATACTGAACATAAAAGCACTAAAAGCCTCTTTCTTTCTCCTGTCCAAGGATAAACAAACCTATATGGAAAATATTTAGAGTTTTGATCCAAAATGGGACTAGTAAGCTTTTGCTCTAAAATAATAGACACGATTCCTTTTTCTCTACGTTTCTTTTTGCAGGTTCCCTTTATTGCTTTTTACAGGAAGGAATATGTTGAACCAGAGCTCAACATTAATGATCTGTGGAAGGTGTGGCAGTGGGATGAGAAGGTAAACTGACTGTTCTGTTTTGCATCACTTACAGTGCCTATGTAAGGTTGTCTGCATTTTTGTTGTTTCACACTCCTATTAAAATGGACCTTATGCAGAGAGGCGTGTACAGAGACGCGTGTAATTATGTCCAATGAAGGCAAAGGTGGACACCAGTCACTTTGTAGAAGCATCTCAAGGAGCATTAATGGTAGTAAAATGCACTAATGGTCAGTTGCAAGTGTCATAACAAGGGGTCCAATTACTATTTTAAATGGATATATCATATTTCTTTTCAATTTAATTCTGTTAAATTTTAAGATACCTGTGAAACATAATGAAATGTGCAAAACATGAAAGGGTTTGAATGCTTTCTGTTGACACTGTACATTGGCTGTGTTTTTCTTTATTCTCAGTGGACCCAGCTAAGGACACGCAAGCAGAACCTAACCCGACTTTTCCAGAGAATGCAGTCATATCAGTTTGAGCAGATCTCTGCTGACCCTGATAAGCCACTGGCCGATGCTATTCGTCCACTGGACACTGCTGACATGGAAAGGTAAGCTAACTAACATTGAGTAAAATGGGATATTGTGTTTATTTTGAAATATTTGTATGACCTTATATTGTTCTAATTTCAAATAATGTTTATTTTATTTAAAAAAAATTATTATAGACTTAAAGACGTCCAGTCTATAGAAGAGCTGAGTGACGTGTACAATCACTTCTTGCTCTATTATGGACGAGACATTCCCAGGATGCAGAATGCAGCCAAAGTCACCAAGAAAAAACTGAAGAAGATTAAGGAAGTGTCGGAGGAAGATGGTAAAAACATGTCGCAGTCTAATACAAGTTCCTGAGTAGAAAGACTGGATGTCGGTTGTGAAATTATCCTTTGGTTACATACCAGGTGAGGAAGCTGAGGTGGAGGAGGAAGAGGAAGAGGAAGAGGAGCAGAAGGGGCCAGATCTGAAGCAAGCCTCTCGTAGAGACATGTACAGCATCTGCCAGGCTGCAGGACTTGGTGTGTTTATTTGCGATATACTGACATATTGGGGTCCATAATGCCTAGCGATGTGCAGAAAACTTTTTGGGGGGGCATTTTAGTATTTTAAAGACACTGTGTTTGTCAAAAAGGTATTACTTACTCTAAGGAACTTTTTACAGGCAAGTGCATCCTAAATAAGAATGTAAAAATAATCTCATTGGCTGTTTCCTTGTCATACTGCTTTATAGATGGACTGGCCAAGAAGTTCGGCCTCACTCCTGAGCAATTTGGTGAAAATTTGCGTGACAGTTACCAGCGACACGAGACTGAGCAGTTCCCTGCAGAGCCACTGGAGCTGGCAAAGGACTATGTGTGCAGGTAACAACTAAGATCAACCTAACAGTCACCTTGACTTACTAAATCAATACTGCCTTTTTTTAAATTATTTTTATAAGCGATACAAGTTTACTTATAATTTTGTTTTATATTCACAGCCAGTTTAGCACACCAGAAACCGTTCTCGAGGGCACACGCTACATGGTAGCCATGCAAATTGCTCGTGAACCTCTAGTCAGACATGTCCTGAGACAGACCTTCCAGGAAAGAGCCAAGGTCAACATCAAGCCCACTAAGAAGGGCAAGAAGGTAAGGGCCTAGAGATATCAAGTATTACTCTGCTAATAAAAGCATAGATAAATGATGCATTATTTTGTTGACAAATTCAGTGCTTGGTATTACTTTTTTTTTAATGCGTATGCCATATTTGGCATTAATTATTAATCAATTAACGATCTTATTAAGTGAGTTGTGTCGATATGCTATATTTATGCCAGAAATATCACCCTGAATAAATCATGCAGATATGGTTAAGAATCTTGTATTACATAAAATAGGCATTATCCTAAACATTTTAGTGTCATTAGTTACTTTAATTATTATTAATTCAGTTTTCACAGAAAACCTACAAAGTGCATTCACTCTTCATTTCCTAATGAAAGCATTTAAATTTTCCTCAATCTTAGTTAATGTTATATTGATTCCATTGAGTCATTTTTGTACTGACTGTTTTATTTAATAAAGTATTTCATATTTATTAAAAGTCACCTAAGCAGTTTCAGCTTGGTAAATAACATGATGCTGATGCCCTATAAATGTGTTTTCCATTTATTCTTGTGTAAGAAACAAGGCGCTATGATCCATATTTTCATTCAGCATTCTGTCTCAGGTTTTGTATCACTATCAGCAAAAGTAACAGTAGTTGCATTTACCTGGGCTCAAATATCTCATTAATAATCATAATAAAAGTACAATATGACACAATCTGACTTGATCGGAATGAGAGGGATGGTGTAAACCTTTGATAATCTGTTCAGCAGGGAAATAGTAGCCATGTAAACATTAACTTTAGTGAGCAACAGAACATTGTTGCTTTTATTGATGAGATTTAAGTTGTCCTCCTGTGTTCCAGGATGTAGATGAGGCACACTATGCATATTCCTTCAAGTATTTAAAGAACAAGCCTGTAAAAGAGCTAAGCGGAGATCAGTTCCTGAAGATGTGCTTAGCAGAAGATGAGGGACTACTCACTATAGACATCAGCATTGACTTGGTTGGCGTTAAAAGGTAAAACTGTTACACAGAACTGTCTGTACTGTGTTTAAATTCTATATACTTTTTGAGAATTTTCAAGGATTGGTGGATTTAGCAGATGATTCAGGATTATTAGGATTATTATTTTCTTATTTTCCTTCCGTTCTCTTGTGGTCCTTGCAGCTATGCGGGTGAGCAAACCTACTTTGATGAAATAAAGCAGTTCTACTACAGAGATGAGTTCAGTCACCAGGTACAAGAGTGGAATAAGCAGAGAACACTGGCCATTGAGCGTTCCCTCCAGCACTTCCTTTACCCTCAGATGGCCAAAGAGTTGAAGAATAAACTCATTGCAGAGGCCAAGGAAAATATTGTCAAGGTCAGCTTAAAATGCTTTGAAAATTATTTTGGGTGGGTTTTCTTTTTTTTTTTTTTTTTACTGCACACACAAAAACACACTGAAGCCATAGAATTCAATTCCATGTTCTTAATAAGTGAATTTCCTTCATGTTAATGCAACACCAAATTGTCATTATCCTTTTAAAAAGTTCTTGATATGATCAAGTAACCAGTTCATTTGTGATAATGTTTCTGCTCTTTGGTGCAGTCATGCTGCAGGAAACTGTATAATTGGCTAAAAGTGGCTCCATATAGACCAGACCAGCAAGTGGAGGAGGATGATGACTTAATGGATGAGACTCAAGGCAAAGGCATTCGGGTCTTGGGAGTGGCCTTTGCTGCCGGCAGGTACTGACCACTCCTGTTTTATTAGTTAAAAAAAAAAAAAAAACTTGCAGGTTTGGTGTCACTAAAATCTAGGCTGACATACTTATCATTTTCAGTATATTTGCACATGGTTTTGTGTTTGTACAGAGACACACCAGTATTCTGTGCTTTGATCAATGGTGAAGGGGAGGTTGTGGACTTCCTCAGACTTCCGAACTTCTTAAAAAGGAGGAATGCTTGGAGGGAGGAGGAGCGGGAGAAAAAGGTGAAACATTTATAAAGGATGACTATACCTTTCATAGTTGGCAGGCTTAAATATTTGTGTGCAATTCAACAATATTATGCCTCAACAGCTTCAAGACATTGAAAACCTGAAGAAGTTTCTTCTCAGTAAGAAACCCCACGTGGTGGCCGTTGCTGGTGAAAATCGGTATTACTTTCTGTGAAACATTAACAGATTCTTCATGCCAGTAATAACTGACATGTGCTTATGTGCATGGGTGGCGTTGCCAGTGCCACTCTGTCAACGATTACTGGTGTGTGATTGTCTTTTGTCTTGTCCTTCCCAGTGATGCTCACATGCTGATGGAGGACATCAAGCGCACAGTCAGTGAGTTGGAGCAAGACTCTTCTCTGCCTGCTGTAGGCGTCGAGCTGGTGGACAACGAGTTAGCCACACTGTATATGAATAGCAGAAAGTCTGAGGTGACCTATATTTTTCTTATACAATCGTACATAACTTCGACCCCCATAAACAAGAATTCCCCAATTTTGCATGTTTTCATGTTGTCTTCAGCGTGCGAAAAAATTTTGTTTGAATACTGGCAGTAAGTCAGGAGTATCCGCTTCGTGAATTAATCTAACTTCCATTTACTTGATTTTATTTAGCATTTTGTTGTATCCATGTGAAGTGTGTAGAATGCATAATATACCCTTTTCCTTAAGTAGTTCAAGCTTATTAAGAGTAATTTCACTGCTTCAACTGAAACTTAATTGTGCCTTAAAAGTGCCTTTACTGACAAATTCAGGATTACTGTCTATAAAAATGAATGTTTTTCATTAGCTCCACTACATACAGGCATTGGGATAAAAAAAAATCCAGTGCTCATACGTTTCTCTCACGCAGGCGGACTTTAGGGACTACCCTCCCCTTCTTCGTCAGGCTGTGTCTGTGGCTCGCAAAATTCAGGATCCGCTGGTGGAGTTTGCTCAGGTGTGCAGCAGTGATGAGGACATCCTGTGCCTTAAACTGCATCCGTTACAGGTATTGAACTTACTGCTGAGCACAAATTCCATGTGTTATTTCATAGTTTTGAAATCCCCAGTGTGTGTGTGTGTGTGTGTGTGTGTGTGTGTGTGTGTGTGTGTGTGTGTGTGTGGAAACAAGGCAAATATGACTGACATCCATGTGTTATTCACAAACCTATCAGCAACTTGGACAACAAATAAATACCTTATTTGATCTGCAAGAAGAAATGTCTATGCCCAAACCTGAAGCATATCAGTGCTTGCTATATCTTAGCTGTCATGATAAAGTGTAGATAATTGTTTCAATATAATAATGTAATATTGTTCTCATAATTTCTCATTGCTGTAATTTCCAGGAGCATGTTGTAAAGGAAGAACTGCTTAGCCCACTATACTGTGAGTTTATTAACCGTGTGAACGAAGTTGGTGTAGATGTGAACAGAGCTATTGCTCATCCTTACATGCAGAGCCTCGTACAGTATGTCTGTGGCTTAGGTCCAAGAAAAGGCTCACATCTGCTTAAGGTAAGAATCCTCTTGAGTATAAATTGTCCTGAAGCATATGGATTGTGTGGCTTTCAAATGGTTAACAGATGCTAAATTGGACTCCTCGTTTTTCTCCCATCAGATTCTTAAACAAAACAACACGCGTTTGGAGAATCGGACGCAGTTGGTCACAATGTGCCATATGGGACCTAAAGTATTTATCAACTGTGCTGGATTTATCAAAATTGACACGGCTTCCCTCGGGGACAGGTGACTTAATTCCCCTGATTCTATTTATAAAGATCTGAGAAAGGGAAACTATTTATTTATTAAAAGTGTATTTCATCCTGTAGCACTGACTCCTACATCGAGGTTCTTGATGGCTCTCGTGTCCATCCTGAGACTTACGAGTGGGCTCGTAAAATGGCAGTGGATGCCCTGGAGTATGATGAGTCAGCAGAAGATGCAAATCCAGCAGGAGCTCTGGAGGAGATCCTGGAGAACCCAGAGAGGCTAAAGGATCTGGATCTGGATGCATTCGCCGAAGAGTTGGAGAGACAGGTGAGTCAGTGATCAAGAGCAACACAGCTCATTAAGTGTGTTGGCATTAGGGATGCTCATATTGACCGTTTAACCGTTAACCGAAAGAATGAATTTTGACCGATTACTAGTTCAGATTATCAGTTAAACGGTTAAAATTAT
>JAOTQY010000018.1:11548593-11559038 GCA_026413445.1 Dolichallabes microphthalmus | reverse complement strand
ACGCGCGCAGTTCAAATCTGATCGGTTAACGGTTAATGTTCGGTTAACGAACGGCGGTTGTCGGTTAGGGAAATTAATCGAAATGAGCATCCCTAGTTGGCATGCAGAAAATAACCTGAAAGATCACAGAAAAAATATATAAATATAAGACTATAACTGAGTAGACTGCAGGGTTGACAAGGTTTAACGGAGTTATAAATACATGACCAAAAGGAATCCTTTTGGGTTTTTTTCAGATTGTTCTTGATTGGTTTCAATGCATCAATTCCATCTCTTGTCAATTCAGTTATAATGAGATGTATTATGTTTAAGCTTCTGCGTCGGTTCATTTCTTTACAATCTTGTCAAGTGTGTAAGCAGTAATTACTATTCTTTTTCTCTCGTTTCTTTCCTTTACGTTTGTTACATCAGGGTTACGGCAATAAGGGAATCACACTGTATGATATCCGTGCTGAACTCAGCTGTAGGTATAAAGACCTGCGAGCCCCATACAGACCTCCCAACACAGAAGAGGTCTTTAACCTGCTCACTAAGGAGACCCCTGAAACCTTTTATATTGGTAGGCTGTATTCCCAGTCAAGAACTGAAATGAATGATGTCGCATTTGCCTTATTTAAAGAACACCTTATTAATTAAGTTCCTATTCCTATGTCTTATGTATATAGGTAAATTAATCACCAGTGTTGTAACTGGCATCGCTCACAGAAGACCTCAAGGGGAAAGTTATGACCAGGCTATTCGCAATGATGAAACTGGTCTATGGCAGTGTCCCTTTTGCCAACAGGACAACTTTCCTGAGCTCAGTGAGGTAAGGCACATTGTCTTTTATGTTTTAGTTTTTTTTGTCAGTCATTTTATTAAGCCATTTAAATCATGTAATATTGAAAATATGTCATGATTATAGAGCGATTACAGGTATAATTGCCTTCATATCAATCAACTTGCCTAAAAGGATGAATTCCACTAATATTTAAATTTTGTTTCATTCTCTAACAGCAGAGAAAAATTCTAAGATTTTATTTGTGTGTTTAAGAAGAACCCTGCTGTCCAAAACCTGTGTGTAGTGACCATTTAGTGTAAAGCCTTCTGTGAGCTATCTTGCAGAGCATTTTATCGTTTCCATTACTGCTATAAGTTCTACCTCTTGGGTTTCTCCAGTACTCTGATTCTCCAAGCAATTCTCAAGCCTCCTATTCTATAATGCACCACATCAAGCTATGTAACAATGATGCTTTTTTTAATTAATTTTGTTTACCTTCAGGTCTGGAATCACTTTGACAGCGGCTCCTGTCCTGGACAGGCTATTGGTGTGAGAAGTCGTCTTGACAACGGTGTCATGGGTTTCATCCCTACCAAGTTCCTCTCAGACAAAGTGGTTAAACATCCAGAGGACCGAGTAAAGGTGAGTTCATTATACTCCAGAGCTTAATTTGTTTTGTTTTTTTTTCTTCGATTTCATATGTAGTAAGTAGAGCTAGTATTGTATTAACAGCAATCAAATATGTCACTTTTACGCAGTCACTGGTTGTGAGGTAATGGTTGAAGATATGTTATTCCTCAAACAGTAAATCATAGTTATTTGTCTTCAGGTTGGCATGACCGTTCATTGTCGTATCATGAAGATTGACATTGAGAAGTTCAACGTGGACCTTACCTGCAGGACATCTGACCTCATCGACAAGAATAACGAGTGGAAGCTTCCTAAGGACACCTACTATGATTTTGATGCTGAAGCTGAGGATATCAAACATGATGAAGAGCAGAAGAAGAAACAGCAAAGGACCAGTAAGCCCCTCATCTAATATGTTTGTAATGCTCAAAAAAGGTGGTAAGGTCTTGTTCAGATTATAAGAATTATAAATGTCTCTTAAAAATTCGTGTTCTCTTCTTTTTCAAAGCTTATATCAAACGTGTCATTGCCCACCCATCGTTCCACAACATTAACTTCAAGGAGGCAGAGAAAATGATGGAGACAATGGATCAAGGTGATGTGGTGATCAGGCCAAGCAGTAAAGGGGAGAACCACCTAACCGTCACCTGGAAGGTAGCAGATGGGATCTACCAGCATGTGGATGTACGAGAGGAGGGCAAAGAGAATGCCTTCAGCTTGGGACACACGTTGTGGATTAACACTGAGGTGAACACACACAATGACCTGCTGCTCTATTTACCACAGTTCAATTACACTTCTAATACACCTTTTTATATTTGGTTAGATACTGTACGGAGGAATTTGATAGTAAGTCTGACCTTGTTACATATTTTTGTACTGATCACGCATTCTGCATTGCAGGAGTTTGAAGATCTTGATGAAATCACAGCTCGTTACGTGCAGCCTATGGCTGCTTTTGCTCGGGATCTGCTCGGCCACAAGTACTTCCAAGACTGCAGCGGTGGAGATAGGAAGGTATGATAGAAAGTGACCGATGATTAAGTATAACACAAGTGCATTAATAAATATTTTTATAATTTTTTTTTTATAATATCTATTCTAAATGTGTTGCAACATAGACATTTGGTACTATTGAACAGAATTTAACTGCCATTGGATGGAAGCAACTTGGGATTTACAAAAGCAGTTATATATTTTAAAATGTATGTTTAACCAGAAACTCTGATGGAATTTAGCTAGACATTCAGTTAGTTATATAATGCAGTGATTTAAATATATTGTTAGTGTATTTGACATGTTGAGTAAATTTATAGACACTTGTCAGTGTTGTATATGCAAGCTTGATATGTCAAATAAGTTAAAACATATTTGTAGTATGTTCTTTGTTTGATATGTTTTTGAAATCTATTCATCCTGTTTTGCAGAAAATGGAGGAAGTCCTCGTAAAGGCAAAGAAAGACAAGCCCACTTTCATTCCATACTACGTTTCGGCCTGCAGAGACCTGCCTGGAAAGTTTCTCCTAGGATACCAACCTAGAGGGAAGCCAAGGTAAGAAGCCTAAATTAAATTTTATGTTAATTTTGAAGTTGAAGTTAAACAAAAAAACTTAATTGTTGAAATATGTTGAACATTCTTGCAGGATAGAGTACGTTACCATCACTCCAGATGGGTTTAGGTATCGTTCACAGATATTCCACACAGTCAATGGACTCTTCCGCTGGTTTAAAGACCATTACCAGGAGCCTGTGCCAGGTCAGTGACTGATTTTGCTTGATCCTTACCCTGGATTGATTTTCAGATTTGTCAGATTTTATCAACTGATGGGAAACCTGCATTTCCAAGTGTAACTTCACCTCTTTGTCTATCTGTCTAAAGGAGTGACGCCCAGCAGTAGCAGCAGAATGCGCACACCAGCATCTGTGAATGCAACTCCAGCCAACATTAACTTTGCAGGTCAGTACTACACTATAATAATCTCCAAGAATAGGGTATAAAATTTTCATAAATCTTACTAAATTAATGAGAAACACAAAAAGGTTATAGAAAACGATACAGAAAGCAAACCCAAAAATCCAGGAGCATGCTGGAATTGTTTAACCCTATGTATACGCAAACTTACCCACTTGTAGCCTCATTATAGTAACCTGTGCGCTTGCTAGGTCTCTTTTCCTATGCTAGACTTGAAAAGTATATCTAAGTTGGAATATGGTCTTAGATAAGCACCATCAGCCTTTATCCAAACGTTGTGCATTTAAAATTATTCATTCTGGCACAGTGCATGTCCTGTTTGTCCATTCTATGTTCTATCACATGGTTTTCTTACATGACCTGATTATTTCTTCCTTTGTCTTTTAGACCTAACTCGGGCCGTCAACGCTCTGCCCAGGAATGTGACATCACAGATGTTTAATGCTATAGCGGCAGTAACGGGGCAGGGCCAAAATCCCAACACAACTCCAGCACAGTGGGCCTCAAGCCAGTATGGTTACAGTGGAGGCAGCAGTGCAGGAGGAGGAGGAGGCAGCAGCAGCGCTTATCATGTATGCATATCATACTATATTTCAATCGCAACTAAACGTAGTCATGCACATGAGAGTCAATTTACGGTTTCATTTACGTTTTGTGGACTTGCAGGTGTTTGCAACACCGCAGCAGCCCATGGCGACGCCCATGATGACACCGAGCTACTCGTACACTACTCCAGGCCAGCAGCAGACCATGAGCACACCACAGTATCCCAGCAGCACACCGCAGTCCTCCCACAGCCACCACCAACACCCTTCGTCCACACCGTCATCATCATCCTCATCATCCAGGGTTCGGACACCACAGCCAAAGTAAGCAAATGGTTCCACTTTAGAGCCTTCTACAATATCCTGCTCTGAAAAAGAGTAGCAGTTTAACCACAATTGCATAGCATAATGCTGATAGAGAAGTTGAAGTTGTTACGGAGATTTGAGAGAAATTAATAGTAATGTACTAATAGAACAGGATTATGAAATGCAACTCACTCATTCACTGTTTTCCAGACCAACCTCTCACGGAGCTGTGGATTGGGGTAAAATGGCAGAACAGTGGCTGCAGGAGAAGGAGGCAGAGAGACGCAAGAAAGCATCTCGCATGACGCCACGGCCCTCACCGAGCCCCATGATCGAGAGCACGCCGATGTCCATCGCCGGGGACGCCACACCGCTGCTTGATGAGATGGACCGATAGATAACGATAACACGTCCTCATTGCGGAAACAACATGTCTCTGAATTAATTTCATCTCCATGTCTCTTTCTCATCAAGTGCGTTCTTAAAGTTGCTCGTTCTTAAAGTGGTACATTCACTGTTTGCAGTGTTTTCGTTTTTGAAAAGCATTCATTCAGAGCTAGTGAGACATACCCTACAAGAAATGACAAACTGATTCAGGAAATGGACCTGTGATGAAGTTTCTCTTCTTTTTCTTTCTTTTAGAAAGGAGCACAAGTGTGCATCCTCTATTGCTATTTTTGTTGAGGTTTTAACAAGAGCTTAAAGTTAAGACTCTGAATAAAAACGCATGTTGGACGGGCTCTGTGGCGTTGCTGCTTGTGTTGAGTTGTGAGAGTTTGCTCATTCAGACCTGCTTCAATAAATGGAGAGCTGTTCACTTTTTATATAAAGCATTCTAAGACATAAAACTGACGTGATATAATTTGCAATGCTGTGATTCACGTGCTTTGACAGTTTAACTGGGATGATGGAAATGAGTTACACAGCCATTGTAATAGGGCAAGGTGTTCCTTACAAGATGCACTTAAAACAGTGTTAATATTTTATGCTGTCAAAGACATTATTAGGAAAAGACGAGACTGGAAAAGGAGCTTCCTCTTTACTGCAAATCTGCAAGTTTTGATGCATAATGTGTTTAAAGGCCAATGTTGGAATATGTTATCACTGATTGTGGTACTTTGATACTTATAATGATGTGATAAAGGTTTACTGTAATATTTTCTTTAAAAAAAAATTTTTGGGGGCCGTAAGTGAAAGCTTGCTCCCCGCAAATTTTATGAGTTCTTTGAATTTGTTAATTTTATCACATAAATATGGTCATCTAGATACAAAACATTGTTCCTCAGCATGTCTTGAGACAATTTTTTTTAAATTCAGACTTCAATTGGCTTTCCTGTGGCACATTTTCTTACCCATCACAAAAATGTGTGTTAATTTAAAATACATGTCCTGATGTGACAATTTTCTTATATACTGTGACTGTTTTAAATCTTCATGTTAAACCAAATTCTGTTAATTTTAGTCGTTTTTTTTCTTTCAGTAGTCTATTTCCCCCCCCTCTGAAGCTGCCTAGTAGTATAGCTACTGTGGAAATGGCTGTCTTTTTTTTTTTTGCTCTGTACAGGATTGTGTCATGAAGGTATAGTGTGACCTTAATGGCGGGAAGTGAATGCTGTTCAGTATAATTCACTGCTGAGATCAAGTTCATTTCTTTTCTTTGATAAAACTCTTAAAAGCAAAACTGTGAATGGAATCACTGGTTTCATTATAGAGGTTGTATGACAAAGTGAATGTTGTGTCACCAGAAGGACCAGGCATTGTATTTGTGTTATTAGTGTTTGATGCAACAGGTGAATAGGGAAGAACAACTGATATTACAATCGATCTTGCTAGCTGATTATTCTTCTATAGCACCATTTTTATATAACATCATTCTAAAAAAAAGTCATTAAATAAATGATCCGTTTTTAACAATGTAAATTATCCACATATTTGCATATATGAAATAAGTACCACCAAAAACACTATTCTTTGGGTGATGTTTAAATGTGTACATAGTTCTATAAAAAAAAAAAAAAACCTACAAATTATTTTGCTGGAATATCATTTGCATAGAATTTACTCCATTAAACTGTTATAGAACATGTAAAATGTGTATAATCAGCACAGGCATACCAGTAGGAAATAGGCTGGAGTTGTTTTAGGGTAAAATGTACATGCCCAAAATTGTTCCATTGTGATTTATTTTTTGTTTTGTTCATATAACCTTGGAATATTCTTTAAATGTCACTAGAAGTGAAAATTCCGAAGTTATTTCTGTCCTCATTTTCAAAGAGTGGACTAAGCTAGGAATCTAGAAATCCTCCTTTCGACTGTTCATATAGAATTAGAGTTTAACCTACCTGGTGGACCTAGGCCTTCTAAAAGTAGTCTTTGTGCTGTTCGTAGGAAAACAGTAGTAGGTTTCTCACCTTCCATGTGGAAGGCCCGGGATGGGCATCCTTAGAGCGGTCCGAGGCCTGAATTGGAAGGTACTAAGTTGTATGTAGATCGGACAGTCCATTGTGGCAACCCTTTTGCAGGAGCAGCCGTAAGAACAATAACAGCTGCTGGGTTTGGACATTTTTATTTCTACTACAGTTGACTGATGTGAAATCATTTCTATATTTGACTTAATAATTTACTACTTTATGACGAAGTTTTCATCGCACAGATACAGAGTCAGTAGATGTAACCGACAAAGACCAGGCCACAACATGATCGGCTTAACATTTAATTGCTGTACAATATGATTGATTCTATGATGACCATGGTATGCATGTCATCTTCAACAGCTGAATGAAAATCCTTGTTATTGTGTCCATGCCTGGAGACATAATTTTCTTCATGTTTGGAATCCAGTGATCTGCAGTTTCTAGTCACGGGTACTAGCGTGAGTCTTAGATTAGCCAAAGAAACACATGATGCAGTGAAGAAAACAAAGACTTCACTTGAAATATGTCTGTCTAAAACCCTCCGAGGGCCTTTATGGAGAACCATGTATTCACATAGTTTTTTATTTTTATTTTGCAATAATAAAAACAGTGTACATAAAACAAGCAAAATATAAAAACATTTAAATTACAGACATTAAAAAACAATGACAAGTGACATGAATGTAGTATAAAGGTATATATTATATAACGTTGATTGAAATGCAGGTGGAAGGACAATATTCACTTTGCAAAATAGTTCTTCTTTAGTGCAAATGTAGTCAAATCACAAAATTGTTTGGTATAAAATAGAGTGACTTAATATTTCTTTCGCTGCACTGCAGTTAAAAAAAACTCATCTTTAAAGTTCTTAGAAAAAATGTATCTTAAACATCTATTTTTGTATTGAAAAACAAAAACTGACTCTCGCCATGAATATAGCCGTAGAGGCTGGCATGGTGTTAAAAAAGAAAGAAAAAAATTTCAGCAAAGAATATTTCAGGATATTTTCTTGGCAAGAGTTCTTTAAGGTGAAAAAGAATGAGGGAAAACTCTGCACACAGTCTGCAGCTTCAGGATTACCAGCTCAACAAGGTCATGTGGTTTAGTAGTGCTGGAGACTGGGTCCCATGATGTGGGATCGGTGTTTCAGTCTCAGTCCTGGCTCGTTCCTGGTTTAGCTACAGCAGTTTTCATGCTTCTTCTTCTTTGATGTTCTGTTATCATCACAGTCTGTGATTTCTGAAATCAAGCAAATTGTTTGTTTGTTTTTTGTTTTGTTTTTTACATCACATTAGTTATAGCACCCAAATTAGATGTGCATAGGACTATTTTTTTTAAATCCCATTCCCAGGCATTCCTACCTCTAAATTAATTAGGTTCTAGGCAACAAAGTGGCTTACTGGTTAGCACCCATGTTGTGAGGGTACAAATCCCACCTCCACTCTGTTGGCATGTTTGGTAGAGTTCTTTTGGGCACTCTGAATTTTCTTCCACAGTCCACAGCCATGCACATTAGGTGGACTTGTATTTCGAAATTGGGTGCGTGTGTGTGTATATGTGTGGGTGTACCCCTCCTAGGATAGGGTCCAGGCTCCCTACAACCCTGCACAGCACTAGTAGTATAGATAATGGATGCATAGTTGGCTAGTTATTAGTTTTACTTAGCTTGCCACAAGATTATTTTTACCCCCAAAATATATAGAATTGAAAGAGGGGGTAACCTTTGAACATGACTGTGTACGTATATGTAAAAATATAAGATTTTTTTTTTTTATTGTAAAAATTGCCCATTTTGTTTTGCACATTTTCTATCAAAGTGTGTGTGCTCGGCCGCATGGTGGCTTAGTGCTTGGCACTGTTGCCTTGCACCTCCAGGGTCTGGGTTTGATTCCCACCTCAGGTCTGTGTGCACAGAGAATGCATGCCCTCCCCATGATTGGTGGGTTTCTTCCTACAGTCCAATGAAATGCAGATTAGGCTACGTGGTGTTTTCAAATTGACTGTAGGATGTGTATACGTGTGCCCTGTGATGGATTGGCACACTGTCCAATTATTGTTATTTTGTTATTATTATTATTTTTATTATTATACTTTGATCAAGCTAAAAAACTTAGTAGGATGTAGTAGGAGGAGGAATGGCAGCACAGTTAGTAGCATTACTGCCATATGACAGCATACAGCTCTGATCTCACTTGAGCTCAGGTTACTGTCTGTGTGGAGTTTCACATGTTCTTCGGTTTCATGCTACTCTTAAAACCCTAGTATAGCCATGGATAAGTGGATAAAAGAGGGTAAGCCATTAAACCTAAAGAATTTTAAAAATCCCAGCTATGAAGCAAGTGGCTGTCAGCATCATGTAGTGAGATGTTTAGCTTGAAAAGAGACTAGTATTTACTAGTACTAAATACTAGTTTTTATACTATTTTTCAGAAAATAGATGGATCATGAGGCTTTAGTCAGAATTACTTCAGCAAAATTTTGAGACATTATATGCATGTGATCAGGCGATGCATACCTTCGAAATTGGCCCAAAGTAAAAGTATTGGTAAAACCACCACAAACCCGTTCCTCAGTCCCATAGATAAGATATGAACTGAGCCAGGCCCACAAATTAGATTAAAGTTTCAAGAGTTTTGTCAAAAACAAATCCAGCAAAGAGTTATAAGGAGCTTATGGAAGGCCACTCATGTGCTACTTAGTTATATATATATTTCATTTTAATTAAGTTACTATCTTAAACAACAGAAGGACACTTACTAACAATACCGTCCATGTGTCTATTATTGTTTCTCTCCAGTTCAGCTATTACACGTGCCTCAAAGGTCAGCGCTGCAACCCGGAAAAAGAATTCCCTCACACTTTCTCCTACACAGAAAGAAAATACCAAAAGGAATTACATTGACATAGAAAAATCATAGTTTATAGTAAATGTTTTAAAACTGTCCTGCAGCACTGAAAAAAAAACTTTTACTGTAAGGATTATATTTATATTAAACTCATTAAATAGAATGAAGTACATTTACAAACTTAATTTATTTAAAAAAATATTAATGTGCTACACAAGGCCCAAATCATTATTCACCTGACAAAGCGGAAACGACCCAGTACTCAGCTCTTATCTCCACTGATAACTTGATGGCTTCTTGCTCCATCTCAACCAACACATCTGGATGCTGGCAAAGAGAGAGAATATCACTGTATTGTCATACATGGTTGAATGACTTCTTAGGATTTAACAGATTAAATTAACTCAAATGAACTCACACTCAAGTCTTTCTTTGTCCCTACGAGGAACAACAGCACACTAGAAGGATCGTTGTCTATCATGGCATCTTCAAGCCACTGCCTAAAGTAACAACATGTAACACCCAATAAAGCAAAACTTGCTTACACAGTATTTATCTAATTGCCTGGAAAATGTACAAGGTTACCTTGCATTGTCCAGGGAGTAGTAGTTGCTTAAGTCAAACACCACTATGATTGCTGAAGATAATGCACAAAACAAAGGTTTGACCTGAGTTTTAGCTCTAAAAATTATTGCACATAAAAGATCAAGCATTACAGCTGTTATTACCTTGAGCTCCTCTATAGTAAGTGGAAGCAACACATTTAAATCTCTCCTGACCTGCAGTATCCCACCTACATAGACCAAACATCATTAAACAAATGATTTACCATCAAGAATTATTGCAATATACAGTACTGTGCAAAAGTCTTAAACCACTCCTCTTGTATTTATATAGTGGAACCTCGGATTACGAGTAACGCGGTTTGCGAGTGTTCCGCAAGACGAGCAAAGATTTTTAATCAATTTTGAC
>JAOTQY010000018.1:11419445-11430828 GCA_026413445.1 Dolichallabes microphthalmus | reverse complement strand
ACACAGAGACGGGAATCGAGCCTGCCCCGGGAATCGAACCCAGACCCTGGCGGTGCAAGGCGACAGTGCTAACCACTGCATCCATAAATCTCCTCTTTGGTCTTCCTCTAGAACTCCTGCCTGGCAGGTCCAACCTCAGCATCCTCTTAACATATTGGCATTTATTTTGTCAAGATTGGTAGTGATCTAGCAATCAGTAATCTCATGAATCTATTAGTAATAGTAATAATTACGTGTAAGCTTTAGGAATAATTTGGTTTCCAGAGGTTTTAGACTTCATCGTACTGTATAGGTTAGTTTATGCAGTTATTGTCTAATAGTTTTTCATTTGCTTTTGATGTTGCAAATTTTTGCAATAGTAATACATATGTCTGGGGGTGTGCTGTTAATTGTCAAGTAGGAGAACGAGGAGAGCTTGTGTTTGTTAGTGAGCAGAAAATGAAAGTCTTAAAAACCCAGTGTAATCAGGAAATCCACAGGGGAATAGGGATGTGAATTGGTACGATCTGTCCTCGTTCCATGGAAAGGCACAGAAGGGATGAATTTTAGGCTGAAATGCAGGATAGACAAAGAAGTGATGGGAATATGTGGAGCATATGACATGTGTGCACAGCACAGTGATATAATACATGTTAAGAGAGAGAAACGCAGAGGTTAATGAGCCAAGGAGAGAGATAGAGTGAGAGAGAGAGAGAGAGAGAGAGGGAGAGGTACGCAGTGAAATGCCAGCTGAAAGGGAGGGCTGGTGGAGCAGCAAGGAGAAAGGCAGACACAAAATGAGGGAGAGAGGGAGAGAGAGACAGACAGACAGATGATGAAGGATGCTCATGCACAAAGACACTCGCTCTTGGGGAAATAGTGGAATAGCGTCGCCTGAAGCTCAGTGCCACTGTAATGTAGGCAGACTGAGGTTGAATCCAGGTGCGAGTCTGTGTCAAGGAGACTGAGGTATGTCTGAGCTCAGATCCAGAGTGCGCTGCAGGAGAGCAGGGATACGTGCAGCCGTGGCTCTCATCGGACTACTGCACCGCTCACGCAAGCAGAGAGAAGAGAGGCTGCGAGGCAGAGGCAGCCAGCGGTGGGTGAGCGTGTCCTCTGTGTGTGTGTGTGTGTGTGTGATCCAATTTGTTCCTGCTCAGGTGTGAATATTCAGATATAAGTGACTACTGTTGAGGACTCGTCCTTTGGCTGCCTGCTTAGACACTGCTTCATACTGGTGATATTTACACAAGTGTAATATAATTGCGGTACCTTACAGTACTGAAGGGCATTATTGATCCAAATCTAAGCAGAATTAGGGGTCCTCACTGATTCATTTCTGAAAATAGTCTGTTGCTGGGTCTGCACTTTTGTCTTCTACTATTTCTGTTTATTCTGTAATTTTCCCTCACTTCTTCCACTCTCCATATTAATTTATTGATTTCCTCTGCCTCGGTGCTTATTATCGGCACTCTTCGTTGCCAATAGACTGGTAAAGTAGTATTACATTCTAGTATTACTTGTGCCAGGGACTTGTTTGCTCAACAAGCCTTTAATAAAGTCTCAACTACTACCAGCAGTGCAGATTGTCTGTACAATCCTGTAGTCAGGAATATGCAAATACATTCCCTCCAAATCACTATTCCAGCAATTGAAGATTTTTTTTCTTCATAATAAAAATGATCAAAATATGGATTTTGTTTGACTGTTTTTTTTGTTGTTGTTGTTGTTGGTCTTCTGGTTTTAATCTTATTTACTACATCATAAATTACAAGAGCCAATCAGGGGTTTTGGTGGCTCAGTGTGTTAAGGCTTTGGGTTACTGATTGGAAGGTTGGTGGTTCAAGCCCCAGCTCCACCAGGTTTCTGCTGTTGGGCTGTTAATCCTGTCTGCTCCAGGGGTGCTGTGTTATTTCTGACCCCAGGGTACTAACAAAAAGCTGGATTGTGTAAGGAATAAATGATTTCACTGTGCAGTGATGAATAAAGACTGAACTTTAACTTATGCAAAAGCAGAGGAAGGGGGCGCTACTTCTGAGTTTACATGTTTAAACAAATCAAGCATTCCTGTGTGTGTAGTTAAATTCCTGCAGGGCCACAATTATTTATGTAACAAATGTATTGTCTTTAAAGAAACTCTTGTGTGACTTTTACCATTAATTTCTGTTCATTCTGATTGATAGCTAAACTTAAATAAATCCATATATTGATAAGTCCACCCTTGGCATGTCATGTTTATTTTTTAAATATAGATCAGCTATGTAATGAAAAACCTTTAAACCATAGTGTACGATATTTCAAGTTTTTGTGACACGGTGACTTTTGATGAGGAAGCTGGCTTTGTCCAAACAGTTGCTCAAGTCTGTTTCCAAACATGATAAGCTGGGTGGGAAATCATTGGTAACCTCAGCAACAGCCTGGATTCGGAAGCGATAAAAATGTCAAACCAGATTTTCCGCCTAATCTGTTTCGTTTTGTGGCGTGAAAGATAGGGATTATGACACAGCATGGATCACTTTAAAAGGTGAACATCTGTCTTAGTTGATATCACTGTAAAAATGAAGTAACTGAAACTTGGGCTCTTGTGAGCCATTGCTCATTTTGCATTCTTCTTTAATTTCACATTGTTCCTTATAACTTTTATTGTAATAAAGTTGTTATGTTACTTCATCACTAATGTCTGAGAATGTTGAAGGTTTGGGCCTGTACATTAAGTATAATGGATGATATGGCACTGGCTCCCTAATAGGAACTAGAGACATGTCCAATGATGGATCCTTGCAATCTATTCTTAAGTTCTACAGAGACTTATGAATTATTGGGTTGGATATTTTTAGGCAGGTTCATCTTTCTGTCTCTGTTTCCCTCTCTCACATACACATTTTCAATCTTCTACCATATCACGTTTCATGCTGTAAAAGTACAAAGATGTGAAAAGTGAACGTGAAGCAGCCTGGGATTTTTTCTTAAACTCTGAAGGCTTCTACATGAGGAACAGATGTAGCTGATGTCCATCTATTTTGGATAACCTTTAAATAAAACAGAAAGGTTTAGAGTACATCCACGTTTATGGTTGAAGGTCTCAAGCTGTTTACTATATGATCCGTAAACAAAACGACTAAAATTTTCTAATTCTTTACACCTTATAATGCTATATTACAGGAAGCAGGAGATGCTGACCATCTCGAATGTTCCCTTGGCAGACTGCCCTCCATCTCCACCAAGAACTGCCCCTGCTGCCTTGAAGGTCAGATATGGTTCTTTATATCTCCTGACTCAAATATATATATATACATATATATATATATATATACAGTACAGCAAGCTTCCTGCAAAGAGGCTGGACATGGGTAAAAATGACAGATTGGAAATGTTACTCTGTTAATTTTTTTAAGCTTTATGTTATGCAGTATTTTTTGAGAAGTGCTGAAGTAACACATTAACTGCAATGTTAATGTCTGCAACAATTCATGTTTATGCTGCATACTGTATACTGTGTTTTTTGGTTTACTAGCTCTGATCAAGTTGCTGCTATAAGAAATTCAGTAAATGCTTTAAAGTTTCACAAAGTGTGTGTATCTGTAGAGAACAAAATTTTATTGATTTTTTTTTTATGTTGTAGACATTCCTCCTTGACACTTACAGTACAGTAGTTTCACAGTAGCCTGTATTAGAAGATTTCCAAGTATGAATACTAACCATATTTACTAGATTGATGGTCATGTGGAAGTCCATTTCGAAGTACTACAGTCTTCACAGATCAAACTAGGACAAAAGTCTTCGAGTAATTGAAATTAAAGATTTGGGCTCCTGAGTTGTGTAACAGAAAGGCATTCATTCTATCATCTCGAAATCACAAGTTTGAGTTCCAATGATGCCACAACCATCTGCGCCCAGGAGTCTAGGAAGATGAATTGGATGGATGGATGGATGGATGGGAGGGAGGGAACGTCTCTTTCTCATTTTTTTTGCTTTCTCTCTTGTCGAGCAAAACAACACTAACTAATTATGGGTATCTGTTGGCTCCTTTATGTAGAACAGGTTGTTAGCAGAGTATGTTACACTGACCTCGAAGTGTGTTACACTGCATGAACAGCAATTGGTTTCGTTATTCTCCGGGGAAGCATGTCTTATCTCCAGATACACAAGCAGTATCTCAGTAATGACTGGCTGCTTATGGGAAGGGTTCCCAATGATCCAGTGACTGCATGATGTATGGGTGTGTAGTGCATGTTCAGTTATGTAGTGAGAGAATGACATAAATGTGACAAACTTGTCAATTATGTCAAATCCATGATGCTGAAAGATGGAATAAGGCCATGCGGAATGTAATAATTATTCGTTGTATGTTTGTTTGCTTGCTTGCCTTGTCCTGGCATTCCTTGGCATGACAAGGTACAGGGCATGGGGAGAAGTGGGGTTAATAGGCTATGCCTATAAAAAAAAAAAAAAGCACCTCCTTTGTCTTTTATCCGGCAGAGCAAGCTTATGATGTAGCAGAAATAGCGTACTGCTTGATCAGTGGACAGACTCTAGTCCCAGAAACTGTTTTTTTTTTTAGTTTTGAAAGGAAATGACAATAAAAGAGTAAATGACAATAACCTATACATTCATGTCTTAATTCACATGATAGACAGGAAGAAAATAATACAGGAATACATTAAAGAAAAATGAATTTATTTTGTGATGAAAT
Source organism: Dolichallabes microphthalmus (assembly GCA_026413445.1). Classification (NCBI taxonomy): domain Eukaryota; kingdom Metazoa; phylum Chordata; class Actinopteri; order Siluriformes; family Clariidae; genus Dolichallabes; species Dolichallabes microphthalmus. The sequence continues at coordinate 11,426,156 of JAOTQY010000018.1, read as the reverse complement.
TATTTTTACCACTAACGGCACAGTCAAGTCAATCAAGTACGATTAAGTTGTCTTGTTTATTGATTAATGTATCGTGTATAATGGGATCACTGATTCATTGTTCTTTTTTTTTCTCCCCCACAGTCTGCACCCTTTTTTGACTCATTAGAAAAGATGGAGGTAAGAATAAAAAAAAAAAATGCCATCAAACAGGATCCTAAGAGGAAATTGCAAATGTCACTTCTCAACTAGTCAATGACCTCATGACCTTCTGACCTTGACCTTTAGCAGGTGTCTGAGGTGGATGAGATGAGGCCAGGCCCACAGAGAGTAAAGGTCTGCTGAGCACAAATCATAAGCTCAAGGCTACACTTCAGGTCAAAGGTGGTGTCACTGGTTTTCATGTAGGAGGGAAAAGCACAACGTGAAATACTGTTATAGGAAAATAATCAACAGTGGAGTGGTTTGATGCAGTACAATGGACAACTATTACAGTACCACTCAGAAGCTACTTTCTTATAACAATGCATCATTATTCATTTGATCTCTTTATCAACTTTATCAACAATTACATTATTTTATTCGTTAATGGATAAATTTTGTAGAAGAGTAATATGCTATGGTGGAAAGCTTTGAGAAAGTTGTATGTGGTACTGTATGTGTCACCATGCCACACATCCGTCAGTTAAATGAACGTTTGTTATTTGTATTTGATAATGTGGAACACTTTCTGTCCAATCAGATTTGGTCGGAAAACGCAATAGGACTCAAAAGGATCAATTAGGAATAACACAAGACGGGTTGTGTTATAAGATGCAATGATAGTGTGGTTTGTTGTGGCTTATTGGAGTTATTCCCTCACCAGCCTCTCCTTTTTATTTCTCTTAAAGTTAATTAGACGAAAATAAAACATACTTTGTCATGTTGCCAAGAAACCAGAATGCACAAACTGCTCTGTCCTAAAGGCTTGTTGCAGAACCATAGTGATGGAGCATAGTGAAAAATCACTGATACTAGATATACTTAATAGACTTAGGGTATGGAATAATTTTTCAATACAAGTAACGGAAATATAATTAGACACATCAATATAAATGTATAAATCTGTTTGGAATGCAATGATTTATTGTGTGTAGAACACATGACTGAGTATACTACAGTATAAGTATGCCGTATCACATGAGACGGAGTGCTGATGAATGCGGTTATAGGAAGCCCAAGTGCCAAAGGCTTAATAGCAGTGCTGATATTCAGCACAACAGCATGACCTTGAGTGTGAAATTGCTTTTATACAAAAGTTTCACATACACCATTTATTATCAACAGATTGTGATTTGTTTCAAGTCATTTCACTCTGCAAAAACATATCCTTTTATGACTGGTGGAACTGGTCTTTCGGAGCTGGTGACTGACAGTTAGTGTAATTAACAGGAATTTAATGTAAATTTAAATTTCAGCCAAAAGGTGAGAAGAATAAACCATGAAGGACAGTCCTGTAAATCTTAAGATTCTCTTCATATTTGCACTTATTCCGCTAAAGAATATCAGCTCTGTTATCTTTTTGGCTCTTGGGTTAAATCCCAAATAGCATTAATAGAAAGCTAGTGCATTTGAGTATACAATCCTTTGTTCCATACACGAAGTAGTGACCTTAATCAGGGGTTGGAGAGCGACTTGGAATTCAGCCTAGTCAGCTTTGTACATTCAAAACTTACATAAAAGAACACGGATGATTCAGCTGTCAGTTGGAATTATTTAGAAGCCATTATTTTAATATCCCATAACATAATCATTTTCTTGCTGGAAATGCTTCTGTATTTTTGGCAGGCAGCTGTTCTCTCCTCAGTATGGAGGATCATACCAGTGTAATTAACGGTTATCAAAGCACCTGGGATACGGAATGATACATCCTGCTCATGGAATGCCTATCATTCTATCAGATTGCTCAGTCGAAGCTTAATTTTGTATGAAAATAATGCATGTTATGCTGCTATAAATATCACAATGTTTAGTTTATTGCTAAATCCAACATCACACATTTTAGTTAGATTTAATGTTCTGGAATGTCTAAGAGACAAGTTAGCGCTTGTTCTCACATACTACATTATACAGTATCTGTAACAAACAGCTGGGAGCTTTGACTTTCACAAAGCACTTAGAGCTGAAACTTCTTCCATAAATGTTAAATAAATAAGAAGCACACATCTCCTGAACTGTTTTTGAACATCTGGAGTTTTTGTTTTATTCCATCTTAACCACTGATAATATCACAGACAAGATACAAACGTACAGAAGAAAAATGATAAACCAGTGACCCATTAAAAACATAAACATTTGTATTAGGATGTGAATTTAAGTTTAAATTCTCGCTCTCAGATCCTAAAGTCCCATCAGATGCAGTCCATTCAGTGCAACAACAGCAAAAAAACGCTTATTTGCTATGGTTTTAAAACTCTTAGCAAAGTACATTTGTCACAAGGCTTACTTCTGTAGCCAGATATTCTTAGAACTGACACAACTGAATAATTCAAACACCACCTGTATCACTGACCTGAAGTGTTCCTTTCGGGCAAGGATGTGTTACTTCACAGTGTGCATTGGTGTATTAGTGAAAATATCTTGAATATAGTTTAATTATGTAATTGTCTATTTTTTTATTTTGATTTTGAAGTATATCTTTTTTTTAATTATTGAAGGAGCAAAATATTACAGTAAGACAAGAAAAAAACCATCTCATTATTAAAATACAAATATGCTTAGAAATAGGCTTCTTAAAATCTCCTAATTAGGATTATTGGGTAAGCTTGATTATATTCAAGATATTGACATTTTATCATTTATCATTTTAATCATTCATCAGTCATTCTGATTATGTGCATGATTGTGTTCCAGTTTTTACTCAATTTTAAACTGCAACTATTCTCCATAACTTATCAGCTTGCAGTATTGTTATTGTGAAAGACCATTTATCTCATTTTGTAACTACACATATTTAACATTTGTATTCTTATGGGTATGTTTATGCATAAAAAGTGTTTCATAAAATGTGAAACTTTGTGAGAAAAAACAAACTGTTTATTCCCCTTTAGGATGATTATGTTCCATACCCGAGTATAGAGAAGGTGAGAAAGTGCTCAGTTTATTTGCTTTTCACACAACCTTTCCAGCCAAACAACACGACTAAGTGTTTTTTTTTTCTTTGAAACATTAATTTTACTTTCTTTAAATATGCCTTCCGTGCATTAGGTGCTAGAAGATGGTCCACCGTACCCTCAGGTGATCCTTCCACAGTCTGGAGGTTACTGGATCGAAGAAACAGAGACTCCGGCCATCACTCCAAACTCCGGAGAAAGCAATTGGTATCATGAAGAAGTTGAGGAATGTGGAGAGTTCGGATATCGACTTGAGAGTAACTACGGCATACGGGCGTATCGCAAGCACTTTCTGGGCAGAGTAAGCATCTGGGGAAATATAATCACCAACAGAGAGAAATTATTTACTCAATAGCATTCAAAGAAAAAGAAGTTTGTATATTGGTCACTTACAGGTAAAAATGTAAATAATAAAATCAACAAACAAAAATATGTAATTGTGATATGACGAAGCTTTATGTTAGTTGTTAGTTACTTGTTAAGTTATCAATTTAAACAATGACGAAATGAAGGGAACAATTGACAATAACAGTAGTGACTGCAAGATCCGATTAATTTTTTGCACAGTCCTTATTATTAGAATAATTATACACGGATAAAGTAATATGGGAATTGTTAGCAGGTGATATTTAAGACTGCACTATAATTTGCTGTAACCATAACCATCATTAATGCTTCTTCAAGTATGCATGTTTAATGATCAGCTATGAGATTTGTGAGGTCATGCAAGTTTAATTAAGTCTTCTGCATCAAGTTCCCTATTGACTTTGACTAGGTAATTCATTTCATACAAGGGTGGCTTAATTATTTATTAATTTGTTTGTTTAATTAAATCGAAGTCCAAAACGTACATCTAACCTTACCATAATTAATGATTATAATTTCTGTCATAATCAGCCAGACCAAATTGTGCAATACACAATTTTTTCTCAGGAAAAAAATCGAAAATTACATGCTGGTGTGTAATTTATCTGATACGGTCTTTAAATTCTGAGAAATTCAATTAGACAGAGAAATGTCCCTCTGTGATCTCCATGGCTGACTCTGAAACACCTCACTTCACAGGAACACCTTGACTTCTACTGCACAACCAGCAACCATGGCAACCTTGTCCTGTCCCTCCGGCATGAAGAAACAAAAGATCAGGAGCATCTGCACATCATTTTAAGGTAATAACATCTTTGGAACCAATCCAATTTGCTATGTGCAATTATTTAATACTGATTGCATTTAGATTGAATTGGTTGCATCTATTTAATAAATTCTAAATCTGATGCTCTCAATCCTCCTCTCAGGACTCCAGCAAAGACAATCTATGATAGGATTTTGGTCACGGGTTGGCCTGCGCTCCCCAGTGTGCCACAGTTAGCCAAGGTGATGACGCAGGGTTTTTCATTTCCACTGAGTGAGCTTTTTTCATGCTGATTTTTTGGGAATTTTTTCTTCAATCCTGTGTATTTCTTTCAAACCCCAATCACTCTTATCACTCTGATCATATCAGTTATTTGCATAAGATAATAATAGTGTCTTTCAGTGTATCATATTTTAATTATTTCTCTCCCTCTCTCTCTCTCTCTCTGCAGCTGCTTTGTGAAGATATTGCAAGCTTGAGGTTCAGTCCTGTGTTGTACCCTAAGGTACGTTCTATGGTGCTTAGATTAGTAGGGGCTGAGGATAAAGGGCTCTGAATCCTGGGCTGGCATGAGCCAGGAATTAATTCCAGGGTGGGACAGGGTGAAAGAAAATATGTGGAATAAAATGACTTTGTGCATTACTGTAGATTTACATGTTAACATTTCTCGTGTTTTGTCCTAAGTGACCTATAATTTTGAAAGGATACAACAGAGCAGTTCAGGGTTAAGGCTTTTTATTAAAATAATTTCTTTTTTAAAAGATAAGTGAGACATGCTAAAGAGGCAGAAAATTTCACAAACTGTCACTGAATTATTTATCCATCATTAAACAGTTTTACCAAATTAAATACATTTAATATGGAAATGAAAATTACATACTATTTATTTTAAAGGGTAATAGAGAGAGAGAGAATTGCATCTACAAAAACCGTACTTCATCAGGTGCGCCTAGATGGCTTGTTGTTGTTGTTGTTGTTGTTGTTGTTTAACAGAAATGAATTAAATGCATAATCCTGATTGGTTAGTTTTTCACCATAGCTGGTGGTAGCCAAATATACAATAATGTGATTAAACAAAGTAAGTGATTCAAGAATTCCTTCTTTGGGTGGTTAAATATGAAATCATAATTATGACACTGTTGACCTTTTATGGAAGTAATTATAGCCCAATTACTGCACAATAGCTTCTCAGCTTAACACCATGAAATAATGATGGTGCAGTCTGACCCACACCTCATCTTACGGTTGACATTTATTTTTACCTGATTTAATGAAAAAAAGATTAAGAAAAAAGAAAAAAATTGCATACATTTGTACATGGATATTTATTTTAAGCCTCTTTTAAGTAAAAAGGCCTTTACTTTTTTCCCTGGAAAAAGAAGTAAGTTAACATTTTGCTTGTGATAATTATATATGTTATACAGTATGGGCTGGAGATTAGCTGGAAAATATATTCTGTGAATCAAACTCACTTTGTGATGGGTTTTTAATTGTCCAAGTTCTGACTCAAAGTTCAAAGTTCTGACTGTGTTGAAATCCACTGCTCTTACTTGACAGGGATCTCACTTAATACTGAACTACGATGAACATGAGCTTAACAACACTTTCAAGTTTGGTGTCATCTACCAGAAGCTTGGTCAGGTCAGTTACACACACATCCTTCAATAAAAACCATATATGCATATTTAGAATTATTGTACGTATTTAAGATGTAAAGCTGCATGTACTGTAAAGTACTTCAATCAATTCCCTTATGTGACGTTAAGCAATTTCTCCTGTTCGACATTTGCTTTTGTTTCCCATCACTGATCTTTTCCGTTGTCCTCATACATTCTGTTGTATCATCTACACTTGTGCTGTTTTTATGCAGTTGTGGTTACATTATTCTTTCTGTTTAATGCAGACATCAGAAGAGGAGCTGTTTGGAAACAATGAGGAAACACCAGCTTTTACTGAGTTCCTCAGAGTGCTGGGAGACTGTGTGGAACTGCAGGATTTTAAAGGGTAAGGGAGTCACAAGGGCATAAGATCACACAGAATAAAGATCCTTGCTATCAATCATATAAAAAAAGACACATTACTGTGGGTACATAATACATATTGGTAAAAATGATACTGTAGTAAGACAGTAAGAAATGAGCTGAGGTTTTAGATTTCTTACTGATCGTTCTTTCCTCTGCTAGTTTTCGAGGTGGTCTGGATGTCTGTAATGGGCAGACTGGCTCTCAGTCAGTCTACACTGCATTCAAAGGGCAGGAGCTCATGTTCCATGTCTCTACCAAGTTACCCTTCACAGAAGGGGACACACAACAGGTACATATTTACTTGCACCTCCAGGATCTGGGGTCGATTCCCATGGTGTGGGTCGACATGTGTGTGTATGTGTGTGTGCCCTGCGATGGATTGGCACCCTGTCCAGGGTGTACCCCGCCTCGTGCCCTAAGTCTC
>JAOTQY010000018.1:11281672-11293629 GCA_026413445.1 Dolichallabes microphthalmus | reverse complement strand
ATGAGTTTGTTTTTTAAGAAACAAGTAGGCACAACTACATTGTCTACTAACTGGCCAGGGGTAGCTCAGTGGTTAAGCCATTGGACTACAGTTCAGAAGATCCCAGTTTCAAACCCCACAACCACCAAGTTGCCACTGATGGGCTCTTAAGCCTCAACTGCTCAGATGTATAATGAGATAAAAATGTAAGTCGCTCTGGATAAGAGCAAATGCCTAAATGTAATTGAAATGAGCATTTTCAAACAACTTCATGAAATGATTTGGCACTGAAGTTGACTGAACTCAAATTGCTTTGCAGCCGCTTGCCTTGACTTTTTAAGTTAAGTCAACTTTTTATTTTTTAAAGTGGACAGATATAAACATAAATGGATGTTTTGTCATGATTACGTTACCTTGCACTATTCATGATGGGTGCATCGCTCCATGCTCTTCCCTTCTTACCTTGAGTCACCCATCGCTCTGGAATAGGGTCAATCTGGACTTATTAGACCACAAGACCTTCTTCTATTGTTCCAAAGTCCAACCTTATGCTGCCCTTCAGTCTGAACAATTTTATTCTGATTAGTTTTAGTAACAAGTGTTTTTTTTATGGCCACACGGCTGTTTAGTCCAAATCCTGTAGCTGTTTTGTAATGTGTTGGACCAACTTAACCCGAATCCAGTAATTATAATGTTTAATATAATTTGACCCTTCTGAAATGGTGCCTTCTTTGTGACTCATGTGAGTCTATACCATAGCATTAGAATTTCCCTTTACTAGAAGGAAAAGACCCCAACATTCCTGAATGACAATGTCTCTGTGTGCAAAATGAGGCCCAGTGAGGTGCAAGTGATAGAAATGATGTGGCAGCACAGAGCCTTGACCTCAATCCCACTAAAAACTTTAAATGAATTGAGATCCTGACTGCATATGCCTCCTCACCCAACAATATGTGACAGTGTCTGACCTCACAGAAATTCCCACAGACACACTTAAAAATCTGGCTTAAAGGAAAGAACATTTTCTAAAAAAAAAAAATTAAATTTTCCTTTCAAATATATGGAATGATTTATTATAAGGGAGCTCTTAATTGAGTGATAATTCGAAATACTAATTTGGTCAACAGACAGGAGGTGAGAAAAGAGGAGTTGTTTAAGGTTAAATTACACTGCCTGGCCAAAAAAGAAAGAAATCGCACACTAAGACTTCATTCAATCACCTTTAGCTTTGGATCCTTGAAATTTCCTATGGAATCAATAAAGTATCACTCATTCACTTTCATCCTGGTTAGGGTGCTGGTGAATTCATAGATTATCCCAGGAATACTGAGGCAGTCCGTCACAGAGCACCATGCACATTCTAGGGCAAAGAAAAAAAAATGTATCAGAGCCATTCCAATTACTGGCACGTCTTATTGGAGGAAACAGGAAAACCCAGAGGAAACCCAGGCGGAGACTGGGAGAATTGTGCTACTAAAGAAAAGGACAGAAAACGTGTACATAAAATGCCCAGTAATGGGATTCTAAGGGCAGCTGGTGAATTTGTATTTATTTATTTATTTTTGGCAGTAAACTGTAGAACAAAGGCGAATAAGGCGCACAGGAGCCGGAGGCGCGCGGACACAGACCGCCTGGAACACAGGAGCCGGAGGCGCGCGGACACAGACCGCCTGGAACACAGCCGGAGACGCTGCGCTGCGCTGCTCTGCGTCCGGGGTTGTGCCGAGAGAACTATCTACTGTCCGCGAGCTCAGCTCTAAACTCGCTGCATGTCAGAAGTTGATAGGCTGATGGATGGAGTGTCCGTGCCTACAACAGCCTCTTCTGAAGGCATTAAAGAGCAGTCAAATGAAAGGAACGCCTTGGCATCCGAGACCAACTCCGACTCGAGTTATCTGAGATCCGTGCGCAGCGAGTCGTCTTTCATCATGGCTGAGCCGAAAATAACCGTGGAAGCGCCGTCCAAGTTATGGATAACAACCGTGTTTGTGGCTATGGTGGTTCTTCAGGTCGCCTCCACTACTGGATTATTCGTTTATCTCAATATGTCAGTGGCTCAGGTAAATGACACCACAGGATCACTGCGACATGAGAACAAAACCATCCTCTAAAATGCAACTGCAGAAAGAAAAAATAATAAGTTGATCAGGGCTGAACAATCTTTCATCTTTCTGTACTGGATGCAATATTTTGTTCTTTCCTTGCTTGCATGATCTTGATTAACTCAATTTATTGTCATTATCCCTGTTTTGTGTACACATCTGCTTGTAATACTTTAAAAGGAAACGTATCCGGCACTGACCTCATTATACTTTCCAGGAATACAAGTTACATATGTAGGCTACAGGGTCAGCATTCCCTGCTTTCCCTGATTTCAGACATATATTACACACATATAATGTATATAAGGGAAGAACTGTATGCTCATCTCTTTTATACATAATATTATATTCATAATGTTGTGTATTCCTAATAAAAATTAATTCTGATAGGTTTTTCATTTCATTAGTAAACAATAACTTAATAGTTTCAGGATCATGATGGATGAGAACAAAACAAAAGTTTGCGTGGAAAAAGGTCTGATCAGAGCTGAACACTTTCATGTTTCTGTGTTGCATACAATGTTTTGTTCTTTCCTTTCTCTGATAATCTTCATTTATACAATTCGTTTGCTTTAATGCATTGTCATTTTCTCTGCCTTTGTGTACACATCTGCTTGTAATACTCCAAATGGGAACTTATCCAGCACTGACCTCATGATACTTTCCAGGAGCATAAGTTACATATGCAGGCTACAGGGTCAGCATTCCCTGCTTTCCCTGCTTTCAGACATTTATACACAAGCAAGCTATGTTAGATACAAACACATCATTTCCTGCACACTACACTAAAAAAATAAAAATAATAATTGATCTTGTAATCCTACAACATTCATGTTTCTATCCAGCACAGTTTTAAAGAAATGATTGGACATAATTAGGGAAGGACTTTATGCTCATCCTTTAGAATCATAATGTTGTCTATTCCCCCCAAAAAAGTTTTTCATTTCATTAGTAAACAATAACTTAATATGTTTCAAGATTATGATGACCATGCACAGTTAGGGTTTGTTATCTGCAGCATATTAAGGTGTTGTAAAAACTCTATTTTTGAAAGTGCACACAAAAATATAAAGTGCTTAGTATATATACAGTATAAAGTTCATAAAGCAATATGTTTTAAATTCAGGTTAATAGATCAATTTCATTACTTTCATGACTTTTTCAGTGTGGAAATCCCAAGCCTATTGCTGGCCTGCAACGAAGCAATGCTTAAGTCTGTGTATATAATGCATAACTGTCCTGTAAATAGTCTGACCTTGCTAAAAACCACAGAACTTTGGGAGCAAAACTATGACTACAGCTACAAGTGAGTGACATTCCCACAGAGATACGGCTGTTAAAACAATCATCCAAACAAACGAGAAGCACAACAGTCGTATGAGATTTTCATATGTGGTTGTTTACTAAAGTGATAGGCTGGTGACTTTGTTTGCGCAGTGAAATTCTGTTTTGGTGTTTTACTGCTACTGTGATCAGTCTTATAGCTCCAATGCAATATTAAAGACACTAACTTTGAGGTAAGGTGGGGTAGTGAGAGATGACTAGTAGTCAAGAAACCAATGTCAGTCTTTCATAATTTATGGTCTTCATAAAGTCTTCCTAAGTCATGCATGCTCTTCACACATTTAACTTTATAGTCTTTATTGTATTGTGGTTAAAATGGGAACTGCAACGATCCCACTATGACAGGAATCACGCTGCCCCATTTTTACCTTTTAAATATTTACAGCGGAGAAAGAGAAGCAACAGACAGGTCACTTACTGACACGATTGCATGGGTCATTTTTGGGTTTTTTAACACCAGTTTGGGTTAGTTAAAAAATATTCCAGATCTTGTTTTACATATTAAGTGTATTGCATTAAACATATTAAAAGAAGATCAATTGATCCCTTTTCACTTTTCCAAATGTTTATTTTTTTATGGTGAGGGGAGGAGGTTTAGTTTCATGTCCTTTTTTTGGTTTTGCTGAAACCTGGTAACCTCTGATTCTAACACAAGTGACCACAGAAACTTATTTGCATTGTCAAAAATACACAACATTAAAGGTAACTACAGGGTGTCCTTTTATACTTGGTTTATATTGGCATAAAGTGTAGATACGATCGGAATTCGAGTCAAACCAGGACTTGTGATGAGATTTACATTTACAGAAGACTTCAAGCTCAGTACAGTGATGAGACTCTAAGCCAAAGCAAACTGCAGTGGCTCATAACTCTCATGAACTTTCAGCGAGTGGAACACCTGATTCTAGAAAATTGAAGGTTAGCTTGTCACCATTTTGTGGAAGAGATACATCAGTTTGTGAGAACTGTACACAAAATTATTAATAAACACCATTTGCACATTACAGGAACTTAGCTGGGAGTTCCTGCCACATCCCCATACAGTCCTGACCTCACTGTAAGGTGAGCCATTCCCACAGGTTTGAGGCTCCGTAAGGAGTTCCTGGGAGGCCAGCGTTTCAGACGTGAAGCAGGCAGTCTGATTATAGCTACTGAAAAACTTTTTACCTTGATGGTAGCCAAGCACTAATGAAACGCTGGGATAAAAGCATTAGTGAAGCCGGGCATTATATAGAAAAATAAAGTGTTCTGTCATTCTACACAATCAAAAATCCTGGGTTGACTTGAACACTACTTGCATTTTTCAGATAACCTGGCTTTTATTGTAATTCCTGTGCCAGAATCAGGAAGCTGGTACAAATTGGGGAATTTCCCCCATGAATGGAAACTTTTGGCACACCTGGACTAAAAGAAGTATATGTATGGTGCAGTCATTGTAATACGTGACAAATTGCAGTGGTATTAGAGGAATAAACCCCTTCAGGATATGCTGTTGTCTTTTGAAAAATGACAGTAACTCTGCATTGTGTCAGGTGGATATTCTTCTTCGTTTGTGCACACGTTATATTTTACCATAATGTATGGGGACTTTTGGGACACTTACCTGGTACCTGGTAATGACATACTTATAGAAATTAATAATAACACAAAACACTAAATATCTTGTTTTGATTAACTTTTACAATCTATAAATAGAACAAAACCTAACCAACATGTAACTATTATGCTATAAGTGCTTGTGCACAGGAAATACGGCCTATATAAGGAGATCAGTATTTCCTTTTAAACATTACTTTCATATATCAGAATTATGGGAGTTTTGGCCCAAACTGTTTGCAGTCTCACTTGTACGCTTATCACCCATGTCTTGCTAACATCTGCATCCGCACCCACACCCTAACCAAACTGAGCCTTCCATTAGGCTCACATAATGTTTGTGTCATTTCATGGCAGTGTTTCTTTTACAGTTTTGTTGTGATGATATTTCTGGACGTGTTGCAGTGCGGATTCCTGTGATGGGAGGGTTGCCGGCAGCGCTAAACATCTGCTCACACAGCAAACATGTTTTTTTGAGTTACACTTTAAAGTGTCCTTTGTATCAGTCTCTGTGCATTGTGAACGATCATATGATCCTTTGAGGTTCTTTTGGTTTTAACCCCGTTTCTCATGTTTCTCTCTGGCGGATGGACAGGCCCGGAGTCAGGGTGTGTCTGAGGAGCTGCGCTGTCTCGGGCTGCTGAATGTGCTGGAGAAAGATCAGGAAGTGCCGGATGGTTTGCTACAGCTCTTTGGTGAACCATGCATCAGACTGGCTGAAGGAATTAGGACGTATATATCCAAGGTAGATGAAATATTTGTGGTTTCTTACTGAGGATGGACAAGGAATTGTATTTGAATTATGATCACAATATTTTCAATATTTTTGAACTTTTTAGCGCCCTCTTCTGGACATTATGGTATAGATGGAGTATACTATATGGACAAAGGTGTTCGTCCAAACCTGCTAATTATTGAATTTAGGTGTTTCAGTCAGGCCTGATATGAAGTACACCAGCGAAGGATAATATTAATGCTTCAGCTTACCAAGACATCTTGGACAATGCTATGCTTCCAACTTTATGGAAACAGTTTGGTGAAGGCCCATCATGACTGGGCCCCAGTGCACAAAGCAAGAACTATAAAGATGCGTTCGAAATTGGAAGAACTTGACTGGCCCTAACACAGAGCCCTGACCTCAACCCCATGGAGCACTTTTGGGATGAACTGGAAGGGAGATTGCGAGCCAGGTCTTCTCATCCAAAATCAGTACCTGACCTCATAAATGCTCTACAGAATGAATAGGCATGCAATTCCCATAGAAACACTCCAAAATCTTGTGGACAGCCCTCCAAGGAGAGTGGAATCTGTTATAGCTGCAAAAGGGGGGCCGAGTCCATATTGAAGTTTATGTATTTGAATACAGCATCATTGCAGGTTTGGGCAAATACATTTTGTCCATATAATGTACAGTTGCTGAACACATGCAATGGCTGGTTTGATTTCCTCGTCTTGATCTCATGTGCTATTTTAGTGAAGGACATATACAATGGTGGCCAAAAGTATTCAGACAAATTGAACTTCAATGTTTTAGTGACACTCTTATTTTTAAAATGAGGACAATCAAGATAATAAATTTTTTTTAATTTCATGTAATGAAATTACTACACAGCAATCAGGATTTAGTACGAACTTCTTTATTCTGTGCATAGAGTCATAACGACGGCTTACAGTACTGGTGTCTTAACAGCTTATTTATCCATTAATTGTTACAACAGTTAAAACCCAACATCAGTTAAAAGAATCAGAAATGTAACATCACAGACTGATAATTATGACAAAAAGAATGAAATGAGTTGATGCTCTTCTTCTTGTGTCTGTGTGGAACGACTGAAGACTAGGAGCAACCCCTGACACAATGCATATTTAAATTTATGCCGCATTATACATCATCTATCTCATTATACATCTGAGCAGTTGAGGGCCTTGCTCAAGGGCCCAACAGGAGCACCTTGGTGGTGGTGGAGGAGTTCAAACCAGGGACCTTCTGGACCATAACCAATGAGCTACCCCTGCTCCATACATGACAAATCAAGGCTAAATTTTGGGGTGACCTAGTCTTAGAATCCTGGAGCTGTGAGAGAGCAAGACTACCTCAGACTAGAAGAATATTTATACAAAGATTTCTGTTTAAGTGCATGGCCTGTGCTTTGTTTACTAGGGTATCTAGTAGTTTGTTTTGGCTACACATATTAACATGTGCAGTTTTTCTGGGCATCAAAACATCAAGTGGAACTTCTTACTATGCATTCCACACTCTGTCCTTAATACTGTCGTTCTCTTTCCAGTTCGTTTGATCTTTTTCTCCCCATCACTCTTTCTCTCTCCTGACATGGCCTATATACGCCGAAAAACCTTCTTGTATATTTGATATGTGTCCATGAAGGAAAGTCGATCACTCGCGATGTCAACACTTCTTTGTACTGTTGGCAGGAATTTGCCTGCAGTCCTTGTGGCTTTTGTTTTCTCAGAAGCTCTGTGCCTGGTTCGAGAGGATAAACGTGTCTTGAATGTTGTCACGAGGCACCGCTAAAGCCTCAGACTCCTGCTGAGCTCTATTGTCCTTGGACAGTGTTAAAATTTCCTGGATATATCTCACTATACTCTCACACTTTACATTGTAGATTTTTTGATACACATTTGATCACACTGGTTTTAAGGTGGTCAACACGATGACGTTTTGCTTTCAGTGAGCAGCTTTTCTGATTTCTCGCTTAGGTTACAGAAAACATCATCTCGCAGCACGTCTTTCAAGGTAAGTTTTCGAATTTTAAATCAATAAAACCTGCTGAGTAATGGTGGCTTGGTGGCTTAGTGGTCAGCACTGGCGCCTTGAACCTCTAGGGTCTGGGTTCGATTCCCGCCTCAGGGTCTGTGTGCATGGAGTTTGGATGGTTTCCTCCTGGTACTCTGGTTTCCTCCCACAATCCAAAGACATGCAAATTGGTGTTCCCAAATTGCCTGTAGTGTGTGAGTGAATGCTGACCAGAGGCCCTATCACAATTGTTTTAAAATGGGAATAAATACAGTGGTCACATTGGACTCTATGGTCTCTAGTTGGACTACAGAGGTTCCTAGATGGATGGATATATACAGCATTTTTTTGCATTCTACTGTAGAACAGGCTTCCCATGCCACCTGATACAGACACACATATTAAACAAGTAACCAAATTCCAAATGTTCAAATTGCACCTGCTCTCCTTGCATTCTCCCAACCCCCCGCACCCATCTTTCTTACAGGAAGACCAGCAGCTGAGCCTCGTCTGAAAGTCCACACTGGTGGGAACCAGAGGCCCTCGGCTCACCTCACCCTCCGAGACAATGGATTACAAGGTGTGTATATGCGCATGTCACAGAGAGTTAGGGTGGAACCTGTAATCTAATGTAAACTCAAATAGTTCATTCTTTGTAAAACAATCTAGGAAGTATTTTAAACTCAGCAGTATATTTTAATGTACAGAACCCCGCTAGGTTCTTCCTCATGCTGTCTCAGGGAGTTCTTCCTTTCCATTATATATCACGGCTCAGTTGGATTTTTGAATCTGACTGGCCAGAAGGTGTTGACTATTGATAAAAGTTCTATCTATAATAAATAAATCACAGTTTTACATTAATCCACTCATTCTAAATTATTTTTTCTATAGTAACAGCTAATTCTCAGGGACCTGTTAGGTGGACACACATGATCTAAGCCCACCAATAAATGGATCAACACTGTACTCTTATTCTGCATTAAAAACTTATAATCGTTAATATTTGGAAGTTTTCCATAAGGAGGCCCTTATTAAACATTTAGACTAATTTTGTGTTTCTCTGTAAAATGATAAGCTGTAATTCTTTTGGTCATATTAACTGATATAACCTTATACTACATTGTTGTGGATCCTTGACGAGTACCTCCATACTGTATGTCTGCCTTCAGCTATTAAATTGGAGGCTCACAATCGTCTCAAATTGCTTTGTATACTTTAATGAGGATTTCTCGTCACTGGAATTAGGGTCATTTCCGCGACCCGTTACAGCATAAAAATTCCTTTCTGCACAAAGCAAGGCCTATGAAGCCTGGGGCACCTTTTGGATGAATTGTGTGTCGGACCTCATTAATGCTCTTGTGTATGAAGGGGGTCCAATTTCCCGCAGGCATGCTTTAAAATCTAGTGCGAAGCCTTCTCACGAAACAGCAAAGAATGCACAGAGTTTGGGATGAAATGTCCAACAAGCACATACTGTATACTTACTCAATCTACTCAAATCTTCTCACTCACTCATCTATACTGCTTTATACGGGGTCACAGGGGGTCTGGATCATATCCCAGGAGACTTGAAGCACGAGGGGGGGGGGGGCACAGGGCACACACACACACTCATTCATACACTATGGGCAATTTGGGAATCTGCATGTCTTTGGCCTGTGGGAGGAAACCGGTGAACCCAGAGGAAACCCACCAAGGAGAACATGCAAACTCGAACCTGGACCTTGGAGGTGCAGGGTGACAGTGCTGACCACTGAGACACTGTGCCGCCCTAGGGAAAATCTAAATGATAAAACATCACACTACCCTAAGTCTCAAATCATGATTATCAAATTATAACTAAAGAATGGACCCTAAATCACATTAATATACAATTAATGAGAACTGGTTGCAAAATAGTGAGCAGCATTTTATTATACATATAAATCCCTGTTTTTTGTTTTTTTTCAGGGCCGACATCTTTAACTCCTCAAAGAGAGCTCCACCAGTCCTGCCGTCACCCTGTACGTTCCTGGGGCAACCAGAGCTTCGGCACACACCTGCACAACATGACCGTGTCAAATGGACAACTGCGGATCCCTCAGACAGGACGCTATTACCTGTACGCTCAGGTCTACTTCCGGTACCTCACATTGTCTAACGGGGATCACCAATCCAGCTCGGAGAGCCAGCAGGTGGTGCAGTGTGTGTATAAGAAGACGGCCTACGCGCAGCCCATTCAGCTGCTGAAGGGAGTGGGCACCAAGTGCTGGGCCCCGGACAGAGAGACCGCCCTCCATTCCATCTACCAGGGAGGCATGTTCGAGCTGCGAGCAGGAGACGAGATCTTCGTCTCGGTGTCCTCTCCTACCGCAGTGCACGCGGAGGATTCGTCCAGTTACTTCGGAGCCTTCCGCTTTGACCTCTGAGCTGTGCTCACTGGGGGTCTGAAGCGTTCAATATGCAGACTGTGAGAAAAAGGAAAAGAGTGGGTGGAGTAAGGAAGGATCTGTGCAGCTTCCTGTTTACTCAGAAATCAAATGACTCAACAGCAGACTAATGGAGTGCAGACGGAGCATGCAAGTATTAAAACCAGAAGGATGCTTCATATGGGGTGGAAGGAAAAGACAAAAGAAATTCTTCAAAAAAGTAAAAAAAAAAAAAAAAGTAAAACTTCTCATGCTCAGGAGGTTTTTTTTCCCCCACTCGGAAGTGTGCAGTGGGACTTTGAATGGGTGGTCTGGGGTTTGTGGGAACACAGCTGAGGAATTTCATGAATTTACCAGGATTTAGTCTGGACGAAGAGCAGCACAATGTATAGTGTATATACAACCAGACCAACGCTGACAGCTGGTGTGACACAGATCCGAACAGTCCAAGAAAAATGCATCACTGATAATAATAATACTGTTTGTACAAGGACATTAAATATAATTTTTTTTTACTTTTATGTTGAGTCAGACATACAGAATTTGCTAGTCGAGTTTTTTGTTGTTATGTTGCTGTAGTTTCACATGCACTAGAGCTACTAGTCTAATAATCAGGAAAGTGAATATCCTATTAGTGAGGTGACTTCCAACTCTACAGCAAGTCACGCCATTTGACTCAGCTCACCAGATCATACAAAGAAACTCAGAAGTTCAAAGGAGGTTTCCAGTGAATCATTGCAGCGGTTATTTAAACTGAATGAATGAATTAACTTATACGTAAATGAATGAGTAATGCTTGCCAAAAACTGTCGCATTTGGGTCACACATGGATTCTGTTTAAAATGCACGCGCGTCTAAACCATCACACTCACTCACAACGTAAACAGATGCGTTAAACTGGACAAAGGACATGTCATAGCCAAGACCAGGTCCTAGTCGTAACTCCATCCTGAAGCCTCACTTGTCACTTCCTCAGCATCCTCTCCATTAGTATTCCTGGGTAGGACATGCTTTTAAGCTGACCACAATTAATTATTTAAGATTATTATAATTAATTATAAAAGATTATTTTTGACTCACCCTCATACATAGATTGATGCAATTTGTTTTGTTAGGGCTCAACAAACTGGCTCTGGGCAAAATAAATGCATGCTTACTTGCCACCAGATGTGGAAAATCCAGCTGTAGAAAAGTAATCTCTTCCCTATAACTTTGTGTTCATGGAAATATAAATGAGGCAAGATTTTTGAGGCTAGATTCATACTATTGCATCCCCGGATACAGGGCCACATGACTCACGGAGACACTCACTGTTTGTCTGAATCACCATCAGAATTAATGTTTGTCTGAGCAATGCAGTCTTTGTGAAGAGGTGCGTGTTACATGAGAGCCCATGGGAAATATTGTAGGTCAAAACACACTAAATAGGCTGTGTCAGTGCAGACGCGTGTATTACACACATGGTCTTACTTTCAAGGAATAGCTGGCTATTCAGGACTGACAATTCTTTTACATTAATCAGAGAAAATATTTTCATTATCACTGTACTCATTATATGAGGGGTGTTCAAGTCAAACCGGGACTTTTGATTGTACAGTCCTTTTGCAAGTTGTTGACAAGTTATGTGTAGATTTTTAAGGAACAGGTGATCATTTCTCATGGGAATGACTCCAGTGGGCTCCGAGCAACCTCGGCCAGGATTATCATTCACAGACGAACAGTACGGCCTTCTTTAAAACTCTGTTTGAAGCCTTCTGTTAATCAGTTTTACGC
>JAOTQY010000018.1:11247154-11261147 GCA_026413445.1 Dolichallabes microphthalmus | reverse complement strand
AAGGAGGCATCTTCATAAAATGCGTGTGGGATGATTTGCATGAGACGCTGCTTTAAAAAAAATTATTTAAAAAAATAAATAAAATAAATACGGGACAAAACCCGTCCCGTATTGATTCAAAACAATTTCATTCTCAAATACGGAACGATTCCGTATTTTAAAGGACAGGTGGCAACCCTAGTCACTGGTCACCATCGTCTATACTGCCTTAATCCTGTATACAAGGCCGCGGAGGGGCCTGGAGCCTACCACAGGAGACTTGTGGCATTGGGCACCCTATCCCCAATCTCACTTGTGCACTTGGGCACATCTTATCCCAGGAGACTTGAATATACCCTGGAGATAGGGTGCCAATCCATTGCAGGGCAACATTCAGACACCCATACTCACACTACAGACAATTTGGAAATATCAATTAGCCTACTCTGCATGAACCGGTGCACCCGGAGGAAACCCACCTACTGTAGCATGGGGAGAACATGTAAACTCCATGCACACAGACCTGAGGTGATAATCAAATCCAGCCCCTTGAGGTGCAAGGTGATATTGCTAATCACTAAACCACCATGCCGCCTGATGCGGCATTCTCATTTTCCCTCTTTTTATCAAGCCAGCAAGCTTTTTGGATAACCCTTTTGCATGTTCCGCTAACCATTCCCAGCATTAGCATGGAGCTCAACTGCGGTTATGCTCATCCACAAGCCATGGTCTCAACCATTCATGGTTGAGACTGGGGAGTGCTGAGGGAATGCCCTGGCCACCTATACTTGTATCTTATACTTGTATACAGTATCTTGGAACTTCATAAGAAGGTGTTTTAGGATCACAGTGAGGTGGTGCAAATCGACTCCATAGCTGACATTTTTTGCAATAACAATACACCTGAAGCCTTCTCTTCATATAATACAACTGCCAGAACATGACAGTTTGCATGTTCTCCCCATACTTTGCGAGTTTTCTCTAAGCACTCTGGTTTCCTCCCAAAGTCAAAAGACATGCACAAGAGGTAATTTACTCTCATCGATACCACTTTATCCTATATTCAGGGTTGCAGTGAGCCTGGAGCTTAACCCAGGAGGCGTAGGCACAAGGCAGTGTACA
This sequence comes from Dolichallabes microphthalmus, assembly GCA_026413445.1. Taxonomy (NCBI): domain Eukaryota; kingdom Metazoa; phylum Chordata; class Actinopteri; order Siluriformes; family Clariidae; genus Dolichallabes; species Dolichallabes microphthalmus. Next base: position 11,260,046 of record JAOTQY010000018.1, on the reverse strand, counting down.
CCCCTGCCGACAATATGATTACTACTTCTAAAATATTTCTAATAAGTGTTTGTACAATTGTTGACACAATTTCTAGTTGTAAATGTAAAACCAAAAAAACAACATGCTTGGTTACAAGATCAAACATATGCAAAGCTATTTGCATGGATGTGACTGATCTTTTTTCTGTTACTGTTAGCTCTGTAGAGTCCTGAGTGCCAGCGTGATCAACAGGATTCTAACAGGTTCTTTAATCTGGGCCAAAGTCTGCAGAGCACACACACACACACACACACACACACACATATGCATGTGACACTCATATGCATGTGACACACGCACACACACACACTTGGCACAGGTAAAGATGATGAACTTGTTGTAAGGGCTGAAAGCTCTCATCTGGAAAATTCAATTTCTGGTAATTAAAATAAAAGGAACAGTATGAAAAAAAGAAAAAGGAAAATTTTCATGTTATCCTCGAATTATGGCATTCATTTTAATCCCTTGTTATTTACCCTTGTATTTTATATCACTAGACTACATTGCATTTACAGCAAGAGAAAAACGAACTATTTATTATTCACTCACAAACTGTCTGCAAAGAAGCCTGGTTTTTGTTATATTTTACATGAAAGACTTTTAATAAAAGGCAGCATTTCCCTACCCATAGCATCTCTACACTAGCTTCTGCTCAAGGATGGAATCAATTTTAGGGTACTACATGGTCTGTCCTGACAGTACATGACCGTTCTGACATATTAATGTTAACCTTCCCAGTATATTTTTCCCAGGAAGATCTGATTCAAGAGGGTTTATACACACATACATTCATATATATTCAATTCCTCTCACCTTCTGCTGTTTTTAATGTGCTCAAAAATGATTTGACTTGACTGCTGTTCAGCACAGTGACATCATTCAAGTCAAATAATTTATAGGTTATTGACACAGTGATGTTCATGCATGTTCTCCCTCTGGACACTCGGGGTTTCCTCCCACAGTTCAAAGACATGCACATTAGGCTAATTAGTGTTTCCAAATTGCCTGTAGTGTGTGATTGTATGCACTCCAATGGACTGGGTGTACTCTGCCTCGTGCCCTGACTCCCCTGGGATAGGCCACAGGTCTTTTTATGGAACATATTCAATAAACGTTGTGGAATTTATTGTGGATAAGTACTGTGTATATATATATATATTCCCTGTGTATATACAGCTTTCAGTTTGCCCACAAATGTCAGAGCATTTGCAGACATCAAACACAACCAACAAATGTTAGTGCACAGCAATTATATGATGTAATCATGCCATCATGGACCTGAATCTTAAAGCAATGTTTCCAAAATGTTGTGCAGTGAAGAACTGAAAGCAAAGGGAAGTCCTAGTGATAGTATGATATAATACATAATATATACTGTAGTACATAATATATCATGCCAACTCATTGGCACTCTTTCATGTGATCCACAGCCACTCAGACAGACAGACAGACAGACAGACAGACACACATCTACCCCCCCCCCCCACACACACACGCGCGCGCACACACACACACACACACACACCAGTAGATGGTTATCTGACCTTTTGCATATCTTTGAAGCCAATACATGAGCAACTGAGCCAGATAAACAAGAAAACCACTCATGAACAGGAAGAAACAGAAAGAAAATATTATGCAAAATAAGATATAAATAGTGCAATAGCAGAATAGTGAAAAAAAGAGTGTGGGGAGTGTATTGTGCCTAAGCTGTAATACACGACTACCATTTTTTGTAAAATACTGTATATTTATGCTACTATTATTTGTCACATATAGAACAATGGAAATCTTTTTCCAGGTATGAAGTTGAGGTCATAAAAGAATGCCCCTGGAGCGGATTTCACAGCTGTGCTCAAGGGCCCAACAGCTGCAGCCTTAACTTAGCAACATTTTCAATTATTCAAATTTATATTCTGTTTTTCACTTTGTAGTCATTACTAATCAAAAATATAAATTAAACTATATAAAAAGAAAGTCCTTGAAATATGGAATGATCTGGTTGCTAATATATTGTCATGTACATGATACAAAGAGAAGAAGAGGGATTTAGAGGGAGACAAAGTTAAGAGGTAAGTAGGTAAAAGGGTACGGAGCAGACCACTGCCCTATGTGTGATGTGGAGAAAAGCCTTATCGGCTATTTAAAGAACAATGTTTTGAAATGGTTGACCCTAGTGTGACTAGATTGACCTGGAATTGACCAATCACTACATCATTACTGTGGCTCTAGCGTGAACTGGATGACATGGTGCTGCAGTCTTAATCCATACATTTTTTGGATTTTCTGTCCTTTATAATATTTTTATTTAGAAATGTTTAATGGTATTATTTATGTTAATAATAATTATTATTCATTCATTTTCTGTACCGCTTTATCCTTATATACAGGGTCGCGGGGGGCCTGGAGCCTATCCATTATATAATAATAATAATAATAATAATAATAATAATAATAATATTAGTATTAATAATAATAACAACAGTTATTATTATTATCATCATCATCATCATTATTATTATTATTAATATAAATTAAAGTATGTGTTCCATACCTTTTTTTGATGAACAAACAAACTCACTCACTTACTCATCATCTATATCACTACAAGGTTGGGGGGGGGGGGCTGAAGCCTATCCCAGGAAGCGTAGGGCATCCTGGACAGGGTGCCAAATCCAAAAACTACCTCTTTCCCAAGTCACGTGCCCAAATCAACCACCAACCTACTGTACAAAACAGTAAAATAATATTATGGGTAAAAATAAATAAGAATAAAAAAATGGCAGAGTAGAAAATGTACGAGACAATAATACTGTCAATAGTCTGTATGCTCTCCACTCTGAACATCTAACGTAGGTAATGACTGAGCATATGAAAGCAAAAAGCCCATCTTTTAGGAAATTGAGCTTCAGAGCTCTTCATGATAAATAAAAACCAATTTCCAAATGGAGGAAAGACATACGGCCTTTCAACTATGCCGACAAATGAGGTGGAGGAACCTCATTGGGTATTTCAAAGTAGGCAGAGATGGGCAAGACTTTGGACATTATATTAAAGAATTAAGACCCAAAGCATGGGGCAGCTGAAGAACATATGAGTACGTTTAGCAGGTGAAAGTTGTTGTACACATCATTATTGGAAAGATCTGCTTAATATAGATTTGGAATCATGTGATCTATAAAACACCTTAAACTGAGTAAATATAAAGGCTTATACTTTCAAGCACTCCTTTGAGATATTAATATTATTATTGTTTTTTTTTAAATAGCATATCTGCTTTACAGCATCTTTTTTCTTCTTCTTTTGCACGTGCCCAGGCTATGCACTGGATATTAAATAGCATATCTACTATATTCACACCAGTTATTAGTGCTTTTTTGTCATTGTGCTCTGACTGGCAAATGTTTTAATTAATTTGATATTAATGTTAATAGAGAAATATTGCAAGTCTTTTGATGAAAGTTGTATTTGAGAAATGTGAGCTGTGATGTGAGCTTGCTAACGAGTACTATTCAAAAAATGGGAAAAACACGATTGATTAGATAAAACTAAACCTTGGGAAATGTGTTAATTGTTATGTTCATTTTATGATGCATCATTAAACATGATATAACTTTAACATTCAGAGGAACTATGACTTTGACTTAATTCACTGCATTACGGATAACCTTATAACAATAAAATGAAGTTGTTGTTTTTGTTATTACCAAATTGTAATTGCAATCTTTTTATTAAATGATACCGTACATAAGACACTTTCTGTTATTGAAAAAATATATATATATCTTTAAGGCATTCCCAGATCACGTCAATAATAACTTAGTATTGATTATTTTCCTAGAACAGTACACTAGGTTGTGGTTTATTCCTTGCTTGTTACCTCCAAACCCAAATCCTCAAATATTGAGTACTGTACATACAGGTTATATTTTTCAATTTAGTTCCACACAGTTCAGAAACACAATGGTGAATAGGTACACAAGAACAGAAAAGTTCGATACTAGCTGGGAGTGGTGCAAACTGACCGAGTTTTTATTGCATTTCTGAGACCAGGCACATAGATTTTGACCTTAGTGTCAAAGGTAGAAAGTCCATCAGGTTCTGTCGCACAGCACATTTCAACTCAAATTGTACACTTCATTTTGTCACATTTTGAATTATGTTTTAATTATAATACCATAAACTGGCCAAAGTTATAACAGGGTTTTAGTTTTAATCATTTTGATTACAAAAATAAAATCATTGAATATCACTAGCAGTACTTAAAAGAGTATTGTATGAAAAATACATGTCATATTAAAACATTCGCACAATTAATGGAGTTGAATCCATTCAACACCATTTATGTTCTATTTTGTTTTTAATCCTGATTTATTGCTTAATAAATCAATTCAATTTATTTAAATTCTTTACCAGTTATTTATTTATTTATTTATTTTTACAAAAGGTCTTATAAAAAAACTTGTCATGTTTCCTAGCATTTTAGAAATATTCATGGTATTTTTGCACGCAGAATTTGAAGATATAAAATTTGCATTATTTCCCTACAAAGCATAGAAAGAAGAAATGCTGCCAGATTGGAGATTATCTCAACTGTCAAATATTTGACCAGGTGATTTCACTGGGGCCATGAGAGTGACAGTGACAGTTAAGCATAAAAGCAGAGCGAGGGATAAAAGCTGGTCTTACAGTTTTATAAAACCAGACTGATCTCCTGGACTCGAGAGTTAAGCTTTTAAGACGGAACTGCCACCAACATGCAGCACTTCAACCAGATTCTAACAATATTGTGCCTTTTGGCTTTGCTTGTCTCAATACACCAGGTAAAGTTACATCTATTTTAATAAGACTTTTATCTTCATTTTTAATATTTGGTTTGTAAACCTTTTTTTCTCTACATCTATATGATAATATATAGATAATACTGTATATACATAATATATAAATATATGTGTGTTTTAGGCCTCCAGTGCACCTACAGTAATGTTTAAAGCTACATCAGGTGTTGAGCAGTCAGACATTACATTGTACCGCAAAGCTCGTATGACTCCGCTGTGGAGAATCTTGGCCAGTAAACCACATGGTGCTTATTGTAGTGACCATACAGAGTGTTCTACAGGACTCTGCAGGTAAACGACTCTAAGAGAAATTCTTCAGTACTGATTACTTATTGCATGTACACTTGCATGCATCTGTGCAAAATGTGATCGTGTTTATTCTCTACAGAAATGGCTTTTGCTCTTTTGACGTGCCTGTTGAGTCCTAGTGGATCTGGAGTTTTGTGGAAGAATTGTGCCACTGAGTCCACGTCGAACTATGCAAAGAAAACAATACAAATTCAAAGAAAGGTATAGAAGAATAACAGTATATTTTCTTTTAAAAAAAAAGTACAATTTATAAATATGAATACTTTTTCATTTAAATTGTGAGCACATTTAACAAATTCTTTTTATAATTTGTAAAATTGTTTCTATGCAAATTACAAGCTTAAGTAAAAAAAATCAATATGTAATATTAAATTGTTACATGTAAATATGTAAATATTGACATTTTACTGTAATGATATAGTAATTGTGTTCATATATATTTATTTCTTAATTATACACTGCTTGGCTCCAAAACAAAGTTGCACAATGTAAGTATTCTTTCTGCACTGTTAGCTTTGAGCTTTGATTAACATGGCCAATTCATATGTAAAAATGATTACTCATGCTCCCAGAACCACTCTTGCACAATTTAAGTTCTGGAATATTGCCACCCCATTATAAAAAAAAAAAACACAAAAAACATGGATAGAATAATTTGGTCATTATGTTCATGTGTTATGTACAGATGGCACTAGGCATGATACGTGTGATTCCCTTCTTACCTGCTCTGCAATAGGGTCGATCTAGACTCATTAAAACACATGACCTTTTTCCATTGCTCCAAAGTTCAATCTTTATGTTCCCTAGCAAACTGAAGCTTTTTTTGCATCATTTTTATGTTGCATCATCCAAGTAGAAATGCTCATACTTTAACTATTTTTTCTACTTTATTGTTTTTGATTCAAATTTCAGATTTTTACTGGCCACATTTTTCCCCAAAGTTGACTAAGCTTTCAGCACTACTGACTTCCAACTTTTAATAAGAGGTTCATGTAGTTACTATGTGTACAGTACTAGTATGTTTAGAAAGTATATGGTAAATTTCTTTAAGGTATATTATCAAAACATAAAAATATTAAACAGTATACAAAATATAGTATGTTTAATGTACAGTCGACATGTGATTTTTATCATTTAATTAGCTGGCTTTTAATTTATTTAATTTATAAATGTTATTTTTTCCCCTTTGTAATCTCAAAAGTACCGTGTATTGTTAGAAGTCCAAACTGTTTTGTAGGTGTAGAGCTTTTAATACACGTTTACCATTTTATTAATTTATTGCCTACACCTGAGAGGGTAAATTATTTTCACAAAATCGTACTGTAAAAAAACTTGTTGTACTGTTAAAGCCCTTGATAATGCATTATTCACTGCAAATTATTATTGCATTTATTCATGATATGCTCTTGCATAATGAAATAACTTCATTACAAATCCACATTATTATTAAATGTGTATGTGTAATTTAAGGTGGTGTGGAAAAAGAAAGTCTAATAAAAATGGTGGCAAAATCGTTATTTCTTGTCGTTACTTAAATATTGGCCCATCTGTACAATTTTGCAATGGTTAAAGTTACAAAAAATAACCATGTTTCATGTCCACAGAGTCATTACACAATAGAAGACATTAAAGCAGCACCTACTGTACACTTTTACTGTATTCAAGTATTCCAGAGTCTATGGGTATGCAAACTGAAAACAATCTTAACTTTGATATAATTATACAAATCGGGAAACACATCAAAACAAAGCTTGAATTTAAATACTTCAACTTATGCAATGATGCAATAACACTCTGTCTCATGTGCAACTACTGTATATCAGATTTTTTCTTTCTTTCTTTCTTTTCTCTTCTAAAATGTCCGCACAGCATATAATATGCTGGTACTATCTAATCATTTTGATTCATACACATTCACATTTCATACAACCTATTCCTTTTCATAATTCATAATTCCTTTTGATTGTATAAAGCTGCTTTGCGACAATGCCAATTGTTAAAAGCGCTATACAAATACATTTAAAAAATCTAACTGAAAATTGAATTGAATATACACATGCAAGTTAGTTGGTGCTGGGTAACACAGTATTTATAGGTGTACATGTATGTGTGTGTTTTTCAGTACCAACTGCTGAATTCTAGCCAAGCTGGTCCAGTAATCAGGAAATTAATATTGTCTAACTGTCTTGGCTGAATATTCTTTCTTATTGTTTTAAAAGACACAGTTGGACAGTTGTAGTCAGTGTAACAAACCATTTTCTTAAATTGGAATGAATCTTTCCCATTCTAATTAAAGGGCCGAAACTAGTTTTTGTATAATGAAAAATATCACACATAATCCTATTGGCTTAAATTAGTGTAATGTTCTGAGATTTGACCTCACAACATTAAAACGATAAAACGATCCTCTGTCACCAGGTAAGAGAAAGCTTGTTTGTTGGACTGATGATTCAGGAAAGGGCAATGTTTAATATTGTAGTTATAGTTATAGTGTCACCACTTACTGTGTGTATCAAATTGTGCTAAACACATGCATCAGAACTAACACTCAGTTCACACTGAACAAATTAAGTCCATAAATGTGTGCACAAATGAGTTTAACATAAGCATAATATTCTTTACCATCATTTACCAATATTTATTTTTGTTCAAATTGGAAATTCTGCCATTATTATAAACACTGTGTTAATGAATTAATCTGTTTTCGGGTTTACCCTACTATTTGTACAGTATGTTAGAAATAAATTCCTCATTGAATTTATCCCCATGGTAGACAGTATCACTGTGAATGAAATGCGTTCTCCTGAATGTTGATTCTATTTTATTGAGTGTATTAAATTGACATAGCTACACACATTAAATCATGAATTCTTAATGTGTAATTATTTTTTTTGGTGATAAATTCCTGAGGATCCGGTAACAGGATTACTACCAGGAAGTGCTGATCTCCCACATGCATGGGTCAGAGACAACGTATATTGCATCCTGCCTGTGTGGGGTGCTCTGTCGAAACTATGACATGGAGTTGGATGTCAGAAGCAGATAAGTATTCATAAACACAATCACTTTTACAGCATAATATTCAGACAAACTCTCCCAAGCCAATAGATGATGGTTGTACTGTAGGTGCAGGACATTATGTGAGATCATTTGGACCAGGTTCTGTCTTTGCAGTGTGTATTGTTCCGCTGTCCTCGAATAACAGGCAGGGTTCCTGTTGGATTTTCATGGGTTAGATTAGATCAGATTACATCACATCTAATCATCTATCCCGCTTTATCCTGTATACAGTGTTGCAGGGGGCCTGGAGCCTATCCCACGAGACTTACGTCATGATGTGCGCCCAATACACACATGCTCATTCACACACTACAATGTTCTACATTGAAACAGCATACAAAGTTGCGGTATCCTATGAAGAACATATTCATATTCTAGAATATAACCATAACTATGTGAAGAACATGTGGGTTTTCTTTGGAATTAGAATAGATTAGATTAATTTTCAGTGTGCAAAGTACATGTACAGAGCCAATGAAATGCAGAATACACTGTAGGCAGACTTCAGGTAGGTTTTTAATTCTTATACAGTATGTGACCCATCATATAAAGTCAGATATTAAGATTAGTTTTTGTGCTATGCCAAATAGAGTGCTGTATGTGAAATTTATAAAAAAAATTCAAATTGAGACAGAATTGAGGAACTTTTAATCCTAATCATTGTTTTAAAGTACGTTAATAAACAGTATTCCAGCTGGTTTCGCTATAAAACCACTGCTACTTCGAAGTTACTGTATTTTTAGGGGTAGCAGGAAAATCTTCATGTCACAATGAGACTGAGGGGCCCCTCTTACTTACTATTTTACAGAAGCCTCATTTAAATATTCGAATACAGGATTTCACCACTTTTTTATCTGAGGCCCTTAAACATACTCTTATTGGCCGTACTGTATCTCCACAACCGGACATAATACAGTAATAAATGGATCATGAATGATATTGAACCAGGAATCTGAAACCCTTGCTGTAACATAATACCTAATTTGATGTGATATATTTGATATACGGTTTAATCATTTGGATATAGACACTACAGGATTTATACTGGGATATGTTTTAGTTAGACATTGCATTTTGGTCTTATTATGAATATAAAGCATATACAGTATATTTATATGCATTAGTGCATTAGTCCTATGTTTTTATAGCCTAGTCATTGTAATATGGTCTGATTCTTAATTGATTCAGATTGGATTCATATCGGTTAGTTATTGGAATATGGCCTGTTTTCTGTAGGATTCATGTTAGATTTTTATGGGTTATTTCCTGGCATATGGTCTGATGTCTATGAGCTCCTCATTGGATATGTATTGGGTGCACGGTGGAATTTGGTCAAATTCCTATGGGGTTCCTATTGGATTTTTTGGTGTCGATTTTTATAAAGGTGGCATGTGCTCATGATGAGAGTCTTAAAGATATTATAGCTGTTATATACTTTCCAGTGAATACTGCATAATGTTTATAACCCTCTATTAGTATACAGTCCTGTTATTAATATTTCATATTCCATAATATTTTTTTATAAGAGTTGTCCTGCAATGTTGCTCAAATCCTGATGTTTCACTAGCTGGACAAAGTGGAGAAGTTCAAGTACAGCAAGGGCACTGCAGATTGCCTACATGCCTGTGCCATTGTGGTTGGTGATAAGGATTGGGGACATTTACAGGTGGATGCTACGTCCATCTTCCTGCTCTTTCTGGCTCAAATGACCGCTTCAGGTCAGCACTACTAAACTCATAACAATAAAATGAATAAACTCAGCTAATCTCTTTCTATCTTTGTTTTATTGTTTTTCACTTGTTTAACATCTCTGTCACCCCAATCAAATGTTTAAAAAAGTGATATTTCATTATCATAATGAGAAATGTTTGACTATCTAGCTGTTTGAACAGAAGTAGTTAATATTTGTTTTATGGTGTACAGGGCTACACATTGTGTACACATGCGATTAGGTCAATGTTGTTCAGAATCTAATGTTCTACATTGAAACAGCATACAAAGTTGCGGTATCCTATGAAGAACATATTCCTATTCTAGAATATACTGTAACCATAACTATGTAAAGAACAAGTGGGTTTTCTTTGGAATGTTGTTTAGGATATTGGAATGTGGGAACAGGGAGACAAGACAAATCAAGGAATTCCCGAACTCAATGCCAGCTCTATTGGGATGGCAACGGTGAGAGATTCGTTTGTCTTGAAAGTATCATTCAACCTGTGCCATTTGTAAATATGATTCGAAAGAGTAGATCACTATGTGGGCAGATTTCATTGATTTCCAACCATGGTGTATTTAGGCAGCCTTGGAGGCCTTGGACGGATTAAACCTCTTTGGTGCCAAAGGTGGCCCAGAGTCTGTCGTTCACGCTTTGTCTGATGACATACAGCGCTGCCAAGTAAGAGTGACTTTTGCTTTGAACATTACATAAGAGGTGTGAGGAGCTTGACTATTTTTGCACATACATAAAGTGTTTTTTTTTAAATATAATAAACAGAATTGAATCAAATATATGCAACCTTTTGTATTAATTCAAACAAGTTTGAAACTGTTAGCTTTTTTGGTTGTTGGACTTTTTTGTTGTGGGAATGGATCTGAACCTCAAACCAGACCCAGTTTTGTTTAGGGGTGCTTTAAAATAATGAAACCTTTTTAGCTGTAAAATATTGAAATTATTATTGAGATTCGGATTTAACCCAGATATGCTTTATGCAACCCAAGAAACCACAGGTTTATTAATATATTTAAAAAATTTCAGTGTGTTGCTGCAATGCTATAGACGTAAACATCTCCCCATCTTTTCTGCACGATTTGGTCACTTACCAATTCCCACCCATCATCCAGTACACCCCTATCATACAACAGCCATCACCCAGGCACGGTGAAGGCTTTGTATGAGACATATAATGCCAGCCGACCACGGAGAAGTGCTGCTCATGCCGCATCACAGGGCAGCGTAACACACTCTAGCGAAAGCTCTATCTGCCCTCTCACAGATGCCCACAATTGGCTAGTGTTACAGTGATTGACAGGAGACATTGATTATTCAATCCCTCTCTCACACACACACACACACACACACACACACACATACACACACACACACACACACACACACACACACACACAGAGTTCAGCCAATTTTGCTCTCTTGTCTCCTAGCAACATGGCATCCTTGGGATTCAAACAAGTTCACTCCGGCAAATAGGGTGAAAGCTTTTCTGTTGCACCACTTTGGCTAGGTTTGGCATTAATCTGTCCTTAGACCAGATGTCTACCAATCTATAAATCCAAGAACATTGGGTACAACCTGTCATGACCAATCAGCTACATTGAGTAATTAAACAAAAATATTATATTTATTCAACAGAATCATTACAGTAAGTTATTGTCTCAGTCAATGTCTCTGACAGTCAATCCTCAGCTCCATGCTGCCAAGAGCATCTACTTCTAAAGAGGTGGATGCTGGAGTCCTTTCCATCATCTCTTAACCAGCCCTTGCAGTTGAGGACGTTGACATTGTTACCATTACTAAAGAGGAGATCGTCTCAACACTGCAGGTTTATAATACATCTGTTACAAATTTCTAACGTGTTATGTTCATCCAGAAAAAAATATATATATAAAGATTGATTTTATTTGTCTTTCTAAAAATGTCCATTATTTTATTCGTCCTCAGAGCAGATATGGATGCTGCCGTTTTCTCAGAGATGGTCACAAAACCCCCAAAGAACCCCCAAACTAAATACATTTTGCATTCACTTATAATTAAACTGGAATAAAATTTTAAATGATTCTGAGCCAGTTGACCAGTTTCCATGCATTATTTACAGTTTGCTTAAATCATGTTTGTTCAGGATCCTAATCATTTACTGTATACTATGAGTCATCAGAGCTGAAACTCTTTGAGAATATTGAGTGTGAAGGGCCCTTGTTTTGGACTTAATCCTGGATAGAATTTTCATCAATAGTCCTGAGCACGTAAGAGATATATAGGGTCAGGGGTAGCTCAGTGGTTAAGGCATTGGACTACGGTTCGGAAGATCCCAGGTTCCAACCCCACAACCACCAAGTTCTCACTGTTGGGCCCTTGAGCAAGGCCCTTAACCCTCAACTGCTCAGATGTGTAATGTGATAAAAATGTAAGTCGCTCTGGATAAGAGCGTCTGCAAAATGTAAATAAAGTTTAAAAAAAAAAGTCAAATATTCCCAGCATTTGGTTAGTTTATTAAACCGAACTTCACAACTGTAATACATTTTAGTTGTTTGTTTGTGATATTGCAGGTACAGGAGTACCAAGATGCCTTAGATGCCATTCTGATCAACGGAAAAGATGTCTTGTACCTGAGCATTACAGTGTTCCTGCAGATAAGGTGTTACAGTAAATACTTTCAGATTAGGAAAAAAATCTGTGTCTATTGATGCATTTTCCATTGCTGGACATAAACAAAGCAAACAACAACAAAATAAATAAATAAATAAATATCATCAATAAGAGAACAGATTAACTTGATTGCCACCATTATATCAACGTTTCCATTATTAAACTCTAAGATTTATGCAATTTCTTTTGTATGACTCAAATATAACTTCATTTTCTGTACCGCTTTATCCTTATATACAGGGTCGCGGGGGCCTGGAGCCTATCCCAGGAAACTTAGGGCACA
>JAOTQY010000018.1:11218394-11236679 GCA_026413445.1 Dolichallabes microphthalmus | reverse complement strand
GTTTTATTGCTAACTGTTTTCTTTTTTAAGTTTTCATTAAAAAGTTTTATTGATATTATCTTTTATTTCTTTTTATGATTATTTTCTTTCTTCGATGTAAAGCACTTTGAATTACCATTGTGTATGAAATGTGCTATACAAATAAACTTGCCTTGCCTTGCCTACAGTAGATTATCTATAAAATTGGGTTATTGGGAATTCTATAGAACATTTTTGCAGTGTAAACTAAAATATAAACCAAGGAAAGACTAACATCAGAATGCTTCATTTCTTTTTAAAATATTTGTAATTTTAGTCTAATTATACATTCTTAAAGATATTTGTATCTTCTGTATATGGAAACCAGTACATACATTTAAACCATGTTTTTTCAGAAACTAGTTGATATTTGGGATTTTATAATAAAAAAAAATCTACTGTACAAAATTCTGACATAAATCTGTGCTTTCTCTATTAAAGAAAGACCTACAGTATAGGAGCAGATGACACAATCCTGGAAAAGGATCAGTCCAACGGTATCTGCAGGTTATTTTATGACAGTGCACCCAGTGGCCGTTTTGGGAGCATGACCTACCTGTCTAAAGCTGTAGCCACTTATGTTGATGAATTCCTGCCAACTGGGTCCTGTGCCCTGCAGTGGCACACTCTTGCAATTCACACTTTAACTTGCAATTTGTTTTTAATGGCTGACAAATATGAGTGGTTATAACTGGCATAGAAATATCACTGAACATTATAACATTATTGAATAATTGAAACAGAAAGATTTTTGTGGATGTCTAAAATTTGAATTTGAAAAATTAATGTTGGCAAGGTTTAGGTGTGCAAATTCATTAAAATAAAGACATTGTCAATGTAGTGGTCTTCCACATTCATTTATGAAAAAAGAGAGATAAAAAGCATTCAGATAAAAATCTCGATATTACACTGTTATGGCATAAAATATACAGGACCGTACAAGTATCTTGAGCCACCCCTCATTACTTAATATTATATTAAATTTAATTAAATGGTGCAAATTAAATTAAAGGAAATGGGAACAAATGTTTTACTGTGACAAGCTGCAAAGTGCATTTAAAAAAATGATGTTACAATCTGAGCAGCAACCTCATTTCCCCTCTCATCTGTTCCAACCACTCAGCATCAGCAGTATACTAATCACCGTCCTGATCATCTCTCATCATCTGCACCTGTTTCTTACTGGTTCATGCCTTAAGGTAGATGCTTTGTTTAATGCTGGAATGCTTTATAAGTCACTGTGTGGCTTCAACTTTTTCCATACCATTGAAAAATACTATAGACGCTTTCAGGTTAGCACTGCATCAATATATTTCAAGGTTTTTTACAGTATATTATAATGAAAAAGGCTTTTTAAAATGATAAATAGGCTTAAATTTGATTTTCCAGTAATAAACATTAAACATATTCGCATTTGACCATGGGGAAAACAGAATATGCTTATCATTAAATAAAAACCACAGACACAAGCACACTGCTGTATTTGTTTTTAATCCATACAGCCATACCTTAACCATACCTGAATGAAATGTTACAAGTTACTGTATGCATAAACAGCTTCAACTTGTAAGGTGAAGTCCAAAATGTTCAGGGACAAGACAAATGTACAAAAGTGACCTGTACACATTTCTCCAGGACTCAAGAATTCAGGAGGCCAGCAACTGTGGCACGATCATCAACATTGACAGTGGTTGATTCAAAACACTATTCAGGCAATGTGCATACAAAACCGTGGCTTGGTTTAGACATTATAAACATTAAAGATTCAAGTGCACACAATTACAACAACAAACTCTCCGACCGGGGGGAAATAGAGGGGCAGGGGACTTGACATCATGACATTGTTTCATTCCACCGCAAATCACTATACATTGTCACTCCATTCGCATTCAGCCAGTGACATCATCTAAGAGGGCCATCTAGAAACACTAGATCTGACACTTAGGAACTTAAAGAGAATAAAATGACAGGACTATGTTATGCTCTCGGGGCAGGGGATGCTACAAACACACAGCTCAAGGGCAAAAATGGCACGTGATCATGTCAGTCTCTGAACCAATTCTCACATCTTCGTTGTCATATTTGGTTTTGGGTTGGTTGATGTTTTTCCTCTGGCGCTACTGTCAGGTTGATGCTCTCCTTAGCGCTACATGAAGTGCATCTGAAAATGGAAAAAGGTAAAGGTATACATTGCCATCTCTTCATCTATACCACTTTATTCTGTGTACAGGATCCCGTGGGGCATGGAGCCTATGCCAGAGAATCCACACACAAATGCCAACCCCTATACAGTACAGGTCAATTTGGGAACTTACTAGGTACATGTCCTTGGACTGCCAGAGGAAACCGGAGTACTTGGAGGAAACACACCAAGCACAGGAAGAACATGCAAACTCCATGCACACAGACCCGAGGCGGAAATCGAACCCGCACCCTGGAGGTGCAAGGCATCAGTACTAGCTACTAAGCCACTATGCCGCCTCTGTTAATACGTTGGGTTGAATATTCATTGGGTGCAGTGTACCTGAGTCCCGGGGACAGGGGTGAAGGGGTTGGTGGTGCGGAGAACAGGCTGGTTGTACATCACAGGCTGGGGTGCCATTAAGGGCACTGAACTCATCTGGCCCATGGGAGGAGGGATCTATCAGAAATCAAACATAAAATGATTTTTCACAGAACAATCACATTAGAAAAAACAACTTAAAATGACAATAGGATAGATATGATTTACAAATTGCATATAATTCTTCCCTTGCCACAGAATGCAGTAGACATGTATTGTTTATGATTTTTGCATTTCTTGTTTTGCACTACACTCATAGTCTATACCGCTTTATCCTGCATTCAGGGTCGCAGGGGTGGGTTTGGGGGAAGCTGGCGCCTATGCCAGGAGACTTAGGACAGTAGGCAGGGTACACCCTGGATAGGGTGCCAATCCATCACCAGGCACACACATACAGTATACATACACTCATTCACACACTATGTTCAAGATTCGAGAACGCCAATAAGCCTAAACGACAGGTCTTTGGACTGTTGGAGGAAACCGGAGTACCCGGAGGAAACCCACCAAGCACAGGGAGATGGGAATCGAACCCAGACCCTGAAGGTGCAAGGCGACAGTGCTATCCACTATGCCAACATATGCACTACAGCTATAAGCTATAAAATCAGGAAAGACACAGGCATCACCCAACAGAGGCATCATTGCCTATGACCTAAATCTTCAAGATGAGATGGTATGTTAGTTATTTGTCTAATGATTCTTGTCTAATGAAGTTGATTGGCATATTTACTTTCTATGTATGTGAGTGTGCTATGATACAAGAATGCAATCTACATGATGCTGGTAAGATGTTTTTTTCCCCTACCATCCCATATACAGGCACTTGGGGGGTTGTCATTGGAAATGCTACCGGAGCTGGTGCCTGAAAAATAAATCAATCAGTACACATGATGAAAACAAATGGTTGCAAAAGGATTTCTCACGAAGGAGTAACAAAGAGACTTACATAGCCAGTATATATCATTCCATTCTGCAGTGAACAGATGGAAGAGGAAAAGAAATGGCACAGTTAGCCTTTAAGGCAGCTTGTGTTTGCACTTGTGTTTATGTAACACTGTCTATATTCCCAAAGAAATGTCTGGTTGAGGTTTAAAGAGGATAAAGTTCCTACCATCTGTGGCACAGGAATAGGGGCAGGGGCCAGATGTGTGTGTCCCCAAGGTGTGGTGCCACTCATGGCTTTAGACTGCCAGTGAGATCCTCCTGTGGTTTTCTTCTCCAGGTGGGTCCACTGCATCTCTGGCCTTATGAGAAAGAATAGAAGAATTTCACCAACAAAAACTAGCTTTCATGGCAGCGAATGAGACCTGAGATTAAATATCTCCAGATTTGGATTTACGTATTTTGGAGTTTAACACTGTGATTTATGTAATTCCGTTTTCATGACAGTGAAAGTTAATAATAGATTATGAAATGACAAAGTACCTGACAAACATCATGCTTCAAATGATAGTTGATAACATAACTTATCTTATGGCTGTTTCACAACATTTACTCTATATACTTACAGTTTGGGTCCCATCACTTCAAATCAGCGATTATGTCCCAATTTGGGTGATTTGATTTTGAAACCAAGTTTATTACTGTATCAGGTCCAGTTGCTGAGATATGGCCAGTGCGAATTTGTTTAACGAAAAGCCCCTTGGAAAAAACACCATCGATATATAGTAATATTCCAGCTCGGACAGCTGGCATTAAAATGATTTTAAGCAATGTTTATGATTAATTTGATCAATTCTGTTGCAGGATGAGAAAGATGAGGTCAAATTTCACTTATCGCACTCTATTGGCCATAGCGGAAAGCCAACCCGGTCAACTTAACACCTGACTTGATATGACAGGTCACTTCAATGTTCATTAATAAATTGCTAATTTAACTTTTTTTTTTTTTAAACAAGAATGTAAATGTAAAGATTTCCCCTCAATAAAACTGATCCAACAATCAATCACGTAAATAATAGTGCAGGTCAGTGTCAGGGATCTTACATTTATACAGTCAGAGATGATATAAACCGAATGGCCAGACGTTTGTGAACATCTAACCAACACTCATATGTGCTTCATGAACATCCCATTGAGGTCAGACACTGATGTCAAGGGAAATGGCATTGTGCAGATTTGGCGCTCCAGTTCATCCCAAAGGTGTCCAATTGTGCTGAGGTCAGGCTTTTGTGCAGGTCGGGTGCTTTCATGCGGGTCTTCATGGATAGGGGCACTATCATGTTAAAACAAGTTTGGGCTGTTTCGTAGGTTCGGAAATTATAATGCTACAGGACAGGAAGAAATCCAACTGTTTGCTATTCAAAGTGACCTATAAAGTTAATATATCTTCTATAGTGGGCAGTTAATTGAAAGCATATTGAGGAAATCTTACTTTTTGGCCAGGGGTGCTCCAAAGTGCAAATCTATGAGAAACACAACACACTCAATTAGACAGGAAATAAAAAAGGAATTCCAATAAATATATAAAAAGCCAAATGAATAAAAGACCTACTGCCCACTAGGTTGGCCAAAGAGGAGTCCAGGTCATTAGTCAGTAGCTTTCCTCCATTATGGAGATGTGTGCCATGGCCGTGGACCTGTGAGGTGGGCTTGAGTAGGGGTCCTAAAAGGGACACAATCTATAGAAGGAGACAGAAGGATGGAAAATGGAATGTGTGTCCTCTGTGCCTTTACAAACTATCACATTCATTTACAAATCTTTGACTCACCGAGAGACGGTCCAGTCATGCAGCGCAAGTTAAACAGAAACAGGAAAATTATTAAGTCAAATAGTAAAGATGTCAAGACGAAATATATGAAGACATGTGACTGAGTACGTATTGTGTTCATATTGTCATATCAAAGGTGTAAACCTGACCTCCCCAGCCGTTGTTAGTGGCAGGCAGGGTGCTAGTCGGAACAGGGGTGGTGAGGTTGTGTTGGAGGTCAAAATGATCACTGGTGAAACTGTGCACACTGTTGGTTCCAGATACACAGAAACACATTATTTTTATTTTTTTTTACACATTATGAAATGGATATCAAATAGCAGCAATAATCTTAAAGCATCTCATAGGTTCTATTCTCAGTACCCATTTGTGAGGGGTAGATCTGGTGGGCTAGAGAGTAGCTCAGTAGCACCACTACTGGTGCAGCTGCTGTTGGCACTGCCCACGGACTGCCCGCTGGGGGACACTGTCGGGGTCTGCATGCCAATATCTTTGAGCTGTACTCCCTGTGGTGAAGTTAAAGGAAAAACAAATCAACAAGGCTACTCTCTTTTTGATTTCATTTGCTTTGTAGATATTTAACAATCAGTAGATATTTAAAACCAGTTGCCTCAAAATTTTGTAATTAACTTTCAAAACTAATGTAATGTAAAAATTATAGCGACACTTATTGGTATCAGTATTAAAAATTTTAACTTAAATTCCAATGAATTTTGGTTCAGTATAACATACTTTATTATTCATTTTGGTTTATTTTATTGTATTTTACAGGCATGATTTAATTACTTTTATATTATTACTGTATTTTTAACGTGTATGTTCATTTCTTAGATGACATGATGATTTTTGCTAGAAACAGACATGTTCAGTACTGTCTTGAGCCACTTCTCAATTCTTTATATCAATTAGAATGAAATTATGCAGATCAAATTAAAGAATGGGAACAAATGTTTTACTGTAACAGGTTACAAAGTGCCTAAAGAGACGATTTAAAAACCGGTTGTTTATGTAACAACCTCAGCAGCACCCTCATTTCCCCTCTCGTCTGTTCCAACGACTCAGCATTCAGCATCACCAGTATCTGCACCTGTTTCTCACTGGTTCATGCTTGAATGGTTCATAGGTCAATAATGTGGCTCAACAAGCAGAAAAACATTCCTCTGAACCTGCACAGGTACAGGGACTGGTCTAATATTGAGAGAGTACTAATCCTGGAGTACTATTCCTCAAGACTCCAATAACAATGCAAGAACAACTGGCTCTTTGAAAGCAGAATATAATTAAATAAATGAGGTGTTGCTCAAAAAAATAGTTTTCACTTTAGGTGAGAATATTATCTATTAATGAATTCTGCAAAATATACACTTTTTAAAAATCAATGTGAATTTCAGATATATACTTATAATTATAACAAATAATTATATGTGTTTCCATAGTTAAACAGAAAAACACAATTTGTTGGAAAATATTTCAGTATACATGGTGTACAAATGTATATTTTGGGTTTCATTCTTACACATACATTAATTATGATAACTGGACTTGAGGAACCACATTTTTAACATCAAGTTAAACATTGCCTTTACTTTCAAAAAACTAAGCAGTGAGACATTGAGTTATCTCACCTTTGCAGGCTGTAATCTGTTGCCCTCAGCCTCCTGAGCCTGCTGTTTCTCATCCCTGCAAACCGGAAAGGCAGTAAACAAAAGTAAACAGGCTGAAACCAGATAGGTCTATCTAAAAAGGTTCACATCAAACATCATATTGTGGAAAAGTGTGATCTCATTGACTTAGCATGATGGTAGTCGGTGCTAGATTGGCGAGTTTGAGACTAGATGTTGAGGCTAGATGTTTTGAGCCTGAAGCCACAGATTCCTGATTTTGGGCAACAACAGAATGAGAGGAACCTGAAACTTTTTTCTGCTGCTGTATCCCATCCACTCTCACTTACTCATCATCGTCTGTACCACTTTATCCTGTATTCAGGGTCGCGGGGGTCATGGAGCCTATCACAGGAGGCTTAGGGCACGAGACGGGGTACACCCTGGACAGGGTGCCAATCCATTGCAGGGCACACACACACACACACACACACACACACACACACACTCACTCACACACTACAGGCAATTTGGAAACGCCAATTAGCCTAATTAGCATGTCTTTGGACTGTGGGAGGAAACCGGAGTACCCAGAGGAAAAGCACAGGGAGAACATGCAAACTCCATGCACACAGAGACAGGAATCAAACCCAGACCCTGGAGGTGCAAGCCAACAGTGCTAACCACTACACCACCACTATTTTGTGCATGCTGAGAAGCTTATCCACTCACTACAGTTGTATTTGCGTGATTATTTGCGTTATCATAGTCTTCCTGTCATTTCGAAACCAGCGCACCAAGCTGTTTCCACCAAAAGAATGAGTTTTTGTCATTATTTTCACCCCATTCTTTGTGAACTTTTAAGATTTACTGTGAAAAGACCAGGAGATCAACTGTTTCCAAAATCCTCAAACCAGCCCATCATCCACAAGCAACCATGCCATATCCAAAGCCACTGAGATCACTGAGAATTTTTTTGTGTTCTGATGTTTGATGTGAACATCAACTTAAGCTCTTGAGTTGATGATTCCACTGCCATGTGATTGGCTGATTGAAAAACTGCACAAATGACCACATGTACTGTACATGTGTTCCTAATCAAGTTGGCCAGATGACTGTAGTCATGATCCATGTAAAATATAACCAATTGCGCCTTACTGTGATCAATCTACTGTATCATATCGGCCATAAATTGTGTTGGTTATATTTCTACTCCAATCACAGCTGACCAAATTGTCCAAAAAAAGGGGGGAACTCTGATATGTGTTGGATACCTGTTGACGGAGGAGAGCTCTTTGATTTTCTTGCCTTCCAGAGAGGCCAGGTGTTGTTCAAGAGCTTGTAAGAGACTACTTGGGGCCTGGAAGCGATGCAGGTTGAGGAAAAGAGGTATTTCAGACACGTGTGTAGACACTGAGCACAATACAAAAGCACGCAGACATACACTCTCACAAACCCTCACACACACACAAACCAACATGGAACGACATGGACGCTACTACTATACATACAGTATACATAGACTTCTACAGCTGAAAGACTCGCTCTCGCTCACTTACTCATACACACAGACACAAAAGTGCACACAGACAGACAAACAGACATATACAGAGTCACAACGGGAAGTTCTGTATTACTGACATAACCTAATACTCTTCATGAGCCTCTAAAATAAAAAGGGAGACAAAGCAAAAAAGATTCAAATAGAAGATGCTTGGACATGCAAAAAATGTGTTATTTCCCATGCAAGTGTTCTGAAACTTCATACACGGCTTGTGAAGGAAACTGAGATCAAGGACTTCTCAAAGGGGGGGGGGAGACACAAATTACTAGACTTTGCAACAAACATACAAAAAAAAACAAAAAAAACAGAGGGACCTATTTTTTTTTCTGACCATGCAGAGTACATTATGAAGCACAAATATAAAAAAGCCAAAGCGCAACCTATGAAACTTTGGATTCCACTTGGAGTTGAATTTTGCAGCAAATTGCACATTTTTGTGCGTAGTTTCCTTTGAAATAGTTCAGCAAATGCATGCCCTTTTATCATCAGGAAGAGGAAATAAAAAAAAAAAAAAACATTTGGAAGCCAAAGCAGGTTATAGAGAGAAAGGCAAATGTTGGATGAGAACATGAGGTTGTGCGTTCGCTGATTGAAATGCAGCATTCTTCTTCCTTTATAGCCTATAATCAATGAGCTGTATTGGCCGATGAAGAACATTCACTCTTCAAGAGAATGGCTTTGTTCGTACACAACATTTGCCTTTCAACGACTAGACGTGTCCACTCTGCATGCCAGTTCGAGGGAGGATTTCCATGAATAACAAAAGAACAGATTTCTCAGACAGTCTAAGAGGACAGAAAACGAGGGAAAGCCCACTGAGAAATCCGAAACACACGCCATGAAAAGAGACTGTCTTAAAACAAGAAACAAACGAAAAGATAGCAAGAAGTTAAGGAAACGGTAACATTGCTGTAGGAGTGTACAAAAGGCCATACTATCTCACAGTATCTCTAGAGTGTCAATTTATTTAATTATTTGTCAAATATAATATTAATTTTATGTTGGTTACGAAATATTTCCATGGATGGAACATTATGCAGGCCTTCTGAAAACTGCTTCAGCTAAAGTAAACAAGGCACTCCTTCCATTTAAAAATGTTTTTGACATGGTTAGGTACCACTGTAGTATGCCAGCTCAACACCTTCAGGAGTCCCTGTCTGATGTAAATGAAAATGTCAAAAAACAAACAAACAAAAAATAATAAGCCAAATGGTTGCAAACTGAAGGGGGAGATGTGTGCCCAGCACCCCTCTGTCAGTCGGCATGGAGCGTAAATTGGCATGAAATGCACAGTCCAGCATAAACTGGAGGCCTATGTTTGGCATGGCTGCTGACTATAAACTTCAGATGGTGCCAGGCAAAGTTTTGTCCCCTGCTCCAGTTTTAAGGCATTCTATTTATTGTGCACATTCACAACTCTTCCCAAAAAGCTACTAAAGCAAAAAAATACCCTACCAGTGCAGAGATATATGGCAATGGTGAGTGCCTACAGTATAAAAGCTAAACACTATACCCAAAATCTCTTAGGCACGGACACCATTCGGCTATACATCAGTCTGCACTGGAAATAGAAGCCCTTTAAATTTCTCATGGATTTTACCAGTAAGAAATGGTGGCTTGAAGAGCGAGCACTTAATCTTAACATGATGACACCGCAAACCTCAATAGCCTTGAACGGCCTTTCATTCCTAATAAAAAAGATGCTGTGCTAATACACATGGCAATATTCAAGGCATAAGGCTTCATAAATGAGAGCTTCTGGTGACCAGCTTTAGTACCCATTTACCTCTGATGAAAACAGAAAATGCAAAACAGCACATCAGATTCCCAGGGAGAGCGCGCGGGTATGGAGTAAGTTTCTGGAGGCCCCTATCCTAAAAGTCTGGTAGATGAGGGGTAAACATAGAGGAAATGGGGGAGGCTGGGGATGGAGGTCTATGGGGTGAGGTGGTGATGAGAATTTCGGGTGAAGCCACATGGCAGAAATTGAGATGAAATGTGCCACTAACCTGTGAGAGATCTGGGATGTCAACCTGATCAATTCCAACTTGCTGTGACACAAAAAAAGGAAAAGAGGGAGCAGAACAAAAAATAAAAAAAAGAAAAACAATGTGGAACCAAAAGGATCAAACAAAAGAAAACAAAACAAAAATCAGAAAAGAGGTATGTGGAGGAGGGAGGAAGAATAAAGAAAAAGAGCCATTACTCCATGCAGCGTTTGTGTGGTGGTTAAAGAAAATATGGACAACTGCATGTACAAAGAGATAGATAACAAGGATTTGGATGTTGGCTTCATGGATGAGAAAACAATGAAATGCCATTTTTGGTCATGTGAACGGAGATGAGATATTCATGACTAGGTGAGAAACATCCAAAAGAAACACACAACTAATGTTGACTTTGAAAAAAAAAAGGACAAGAAAAAATGGCATACACACATCGTTATACAAATAAAGAAATGCGCTCTTAAAGTCAACTTTAGTCTGTTTTTGGATAGCACTGCACCCAGTTCCTGAAGAGACATATTACTTAGCCAAAAAAGACAAAATAATAAAACATAATCTAGAAATCAAGCAGGATGTGCAGAATTCTTTTTTTTTGTTCCAAAAAATACCTCCATACACAGCAAGACATTATGATTTAAAAACAAACAAACAAACAAACAAACAAACAAATAAATAAAAAGGAACGGCTAAATTCCAGCCATGCGGCACAGTTGTCAAAAAAAAAAAAGAAAAGAAAAAAGGATTTGCTTTAATGCATACTCATTTTCTAAAGGCAGAGGACGACATTACTGCACGTTTATCCATCAACCTTTTAGATACAAAACACTACAAAGTCCTCACTCATACAGTATCTGATCACAGTCAGAGATCTTCCATGTTGACAACTGTGCCCTGCATTTATACTGCAAAACTGTTTTTTTCTTTCTCTTTTTTTCTTTCTGCAAAGTTAAGTCAAAAGACTGAAATAGTTGGTCTTCATACGAATAACACATCAATCACTGTTCTTATTGTTGCTGAGATAGACTGAGAGACATCTTGCTAACGCATGCAGTGCAGGCAGCAGAACAGGCAGAATGAAGGGGAACCTTTGGTAAAAGTTGAACCAAAAACCAAGAGGGGCAGTAATCAGGAAAAAAGGGCCTCAATGCCCGACCAAACCCATGCATTGAGTGTATTCAGAAACATTTTACCTCTGCCACTTTGAGAAACTCTGAGAGCTTGGTCATCCTGATAAGAAACCTCTTGTATATTTCCAAGGCTTCTTTGCACTGGTGCTTCTTCATATCAAAATATTTCTCTTTGAAACGAAACAAAGTATTTAGTACAACACTGCATCTACACATAATCAATCTCATTCGCTATAATGTCTTATACCACAGTACTGACGAATTCTTGAATCTGAAAGGTCAGAAGCTGTTGATTTATTTTAGAATTCTGGCTGCAAATATCCATAAACTGTATTATGCACTTGTTTGAGCTATTTCACAGGATGGATGCTTTGTATGGTCTAATAATCATCATATTACTGTAGTTATGTTTCATTGCAATGGTAGAACAGTGGTTAAGGCGTTGGACAATGGATCAGAAAAACCCAGATTCAAATCCCAGCACTATCTAGTTGCCACCGTTGGGCCCTTGAGCAAGGCCCTTAATCCTCAATGGCTCAGATGAAATAAAAAGTGAGTCGCTTTGGATAAGTGCATCTACCAAATGCTTTAAATGTAATGTAAATGTAAATCTAATATTCACTCACTCATAGTCTATATCGCTTTATCCTGTATACAGCGCCGTGGGAGGACTAGAGCCTATACTGTAGGACACAAGGCGGGATACACCCTGGACAGGGTGACAATCCATCACAGGGCACACATACTGTACTGTATAAACACACTCACATGCTCATTCACACTCTAATTTGGGAACACCAATTAGCCTAATCCGCATGTCTTTGGACTGTGGGAGGAAACCCCGGAGGAAACCAATCAAGCACGGGGAGAACCTGCAAAGTTCCAGCACACAGACCCGAAGAGGGAATCGAACCAAGACCCTGGAAGTGCAAGGCTAACCACTAAGCCACTGAAATCTTAAAATATTCATTTTAATTATATTTCATTGCTACGTAACAAAGAAAAATATGTTTTTTGTAAAGAATTGTTTATTTACAATTATTGAAAGGATTCTCCTGTATTAGTAATTTTCCTACCAATGATTTTGATTTCTGGTTTCTCGGTGCAAGCAGAATATATTAGTTTTATGTCTACGTGAAAATGGAGAGGATGATAAGGGAATGATTTATAGCTGCTATATTATGAGCAATAACAGTTGTGCAGGGGTTTCACAACATAAAATGTAACTATTAACTGTGAAAATCATTACAATCTTTAATAAAATAATACAATCAATAGGCCAATGCTGTGGTATAAGAGGAATAAAACACTTCAAGTTCCAATCCATCCACCCATTACTGATGATAGTCTTCAAATAAACAGCAACATAGGTGAAACCAGAAATACCAAAAACTACTATAGATGCAAACATGGGACTATACCGTATTACCTAGAAGGTTAATAACACCCTCGTTGTAAGCAGCAAATATGCGAATAGAGTCCTTGAAGAGCAGCATGAAGGCACCATTGATCACACCATTGGTCAGTACATTAGAGGTGGCCTGGAGGGAAAATTAGAGTAATGCATTTAAGTGCAAATGTTAGGATTGTCAAAGTCCTCAGGAAGACAATTAAATACAAGTTATGCCAAAGGGCACTTAGTCTATCAGGTTTCACAGAGTTTCTTCAAGTACTGTTGTATGTGCAGCCACACCTTTTGTCCATATGATATTGAGGATATTTAATTTTTTAAGCTCAAAAACCATAAGTAATATAAAGATTTGCACCTTGCATACAATGTGGCCAAAAGTATATGGACACCCGTTCAATTATAACCATTTTTTGCCTCTTCCAGACACTTTTCTGCTTGACTCTTTTGGAAAGGCTTTCCACTGGATTTTGGAGTATTTTGGAGATTTTTTTGTCTACTCAGCCACAAAAGCAGTAATGAGCTCAGACACTGATATCTGTCAGGGAGAACACGGGATTCAGTCGACATTTGGGATTCATCCCAAAGGTGCTCTTTTGGGTTCTTCCATTCCAACCATGACAAACCTTGTCTTCATGGGACTTACTTTGTGCTCAGGGGCACCATCATTCTGGAAAAGGTTTGGGTCACCTTTGCTCCAGTGAAAGTTAAATCTTAACATGTGGCAGGATACAAATCTAGCCTATACAATTATGCAATTCATAATATGTATGCGGCAAAAGGCCACATACAAGTACAGTATAATGGGAAAATATCCATATACTTTTGATCATATACAGTAGTTTATATATACAGTCCAATCACACAACTGTTTAGTCCCAATCCTGTGAACTCTATCACATTGCCTGCATATAGAAATGCTCTTACTTTCACTATTAAACATAGCTATGGTTTTTACTGTTAGCTATGGGAACACCAAGTGTTGAACTGATCACTACAGTATTCATGATTTTTTTCTGACCACATCTCTTACACAATATTGACGGTTAAGTACTATCCTTCCAGATTTTGACAATCTGTTAAAGGGTTCTTTACCCAGTTCCAGTAATTTCAAATCTCCTTAGTTGTTTTCTTTGCTTGATGCAGCCCAATAATTTGGCCCTCCTGAAATGTTGACTTCTTTTGGCCAGCAGGTAAGAGTCGTCCACTGGATTTTTACTGCGGTTATTAATATGTTTCAGCTTCTAACAAGTTATTTAACCCTAACTGATTCAGTGAGAAGATTCCCATTTCCTAAACAACCTTAAAGACATATCCTTTGGTTGTGGTCAAGATGCTACTTTTTTTTTCAGAAGGGTCAATTTATTGCAAAGAAAACAACTAAGGAGATTGCTGCAGTTGGGTTAAGAACTGTCCAATGCATTATTAAAACCTGTAAGAATATTGATGAACCATTATCTTCTAGCAAGAAATGTGGTTGGAATTTTTTTTTTTTTGAATGATTGTAACTGGAGATCACTTAGACCAGGGGTCAGCAACCTTAAACACTCAAAGAGCCATTTGGACCCGTTTCCTATACAAAAAGAAAGCCACAAAACCCTTTTGACATCTAAAATGAAGATAACTCTGCACACCTTTATGCTTTGTATAAAAAGCTTTGCTTTTATGAAGTCAATGCACTGCTATAGAGAAAAATTTATTTCTGCATGCAACAAAAACAGTTTTTTTTTAAATAAAAAGCTGAACCTAGATTTTCCACCTGCTAACCAAAAATGCCGTCTGCTTCTGTGTGCCCTCAGCCTTTTATTGTAGGTACTGTAGCGTGCAGTCAGCTGTCAACCTGAATGAAACCAGGGCTTGAAGAGCTCAATAAATCGCATGCCGGCGGGTGTCGCACTTCGGCGGTTGTGACGCATTTTTTGAGCGACCAAAAATTAAACACACTTTATTTTAACGTTACAAGATCACCATGATATTCAAATTCATAATTACATTATAATTACTAACTAATAATTTAAATTAAATACTTATTATTTAATTTCCAAAGTCGCAACAGAGGGATGAAAGGGCCACATGGCCAACCACTGCCTTTTGAACGTTTGGTGAAATTAAATCGTAAAACATTGCTATTTTTAATAGTTAAAGTAACAGCATTTGCACACCCACAACGGGAAAAGAACTCAGTGAACTGGGACTAAACAGCTGTGTAGCCTTAAGAAACCACTTAGCATGGTTTATGAATCAGAAAAAAGTGCACCCAATGTAGCAATGTTATGTACCCAAAAATTATAGGTCAGCTAACTACCTGAATATAATGAGTGGCCAGGTTTTCCCATCAATGCATTTTTCGTCCCTGATACAGTACATACTGTAACCCCCATGCAGTTGAATTGGAAATCTAGGTATTGAGACCAAAATTGTTTATTTGTCCCAGGCTGTAAAATTTTTATTTCTGTTGTAAAGTCAGGCTTTTTAACATGGGGGTCATTGGGGATTGACACATTTTTGGAACCAGCCCCCAGTGGACATTCAAGCACCTGCTGAGAAACTGCACTTCAGAATTGGCATCATTTTTCAAAACCAGAGGTTGCCCCTTGGTGGTTACACAAAGTACAAAGTCAGCAGGATGTAAATAGCTACAAATGTAAAGCTGATTTTAAACATTTCTGACAAGGCATACATCAGACACTGAGAGACTTTACCATGGTTTCTCTGCTCTCAATCGGTCTACACATTTTACATCTGAGAAATCATGGTAAAGCCTCTCAATGTCTGATGTAATGTATAAAAATATTTTACCATAGATAATACAATTTATATAGAACAGGGTTTTAATCCACTGTCACACCTCTCAAGCATGATTACCTCAAAGTCTAGCAGGGCATCCAGCTGAGTTTGAATGATAGGGAGGGTCTTCATCAGCTTCTCTGTGCTCATGGTGCGCATCACACCATCAATCCTACAGGACAATGATAGCTTACAGGAGCTTGCACAGAACTATCAATAAAGGTATGCCTATAAAAAGATCCTTTGGCTTGTTGAGTTTTCCAAAAAAAATAAAAAATCTATCTTTACTCACCCTCTCTTCATCTTGGTAAAGTCAACTGCCACCAACCTGTAGGACATTGCCCGTTCATTAAGATATCTGCTATATCGTCTGATGTAGGTGGACATGTCATAACCTGTGGGAAATAAATAATAAATGTAAGTGTTTTCATTCTATAATGACTGTCTGGACAGTGTGGTGTTTTTTTTTTTAAATCATACACACCTTGTAATGCCCCTTTATCTATGAAATTATTCAAGTTAAAGAGTGTGCTTCTGGATGCGAGGTATTGGATGAACCTCTATTTGAAGGAAAGAAATAAAATTCGTAAGAGAACTCTCTGCAGTTACGTTAGTACTGTACAACAGGACAAAACTGAATTTTGATTTAATGATTTAATGTTGTTGATAAAACATTGATATCATCATTTAAATAGCTTTAAACATGTTCAAATAATCTCAATCTTAAAAATGTCACAGCACATTAGTTAACCCAGTATGGACCTATAAATGGGATCGTTTATGCAATTTTATTCCTGCCCTGTAATTAAGCTCTTTGGTTACCAAGGCAACCTCGACAAGATTACCTTTTGGAACTACTTTATTTCAGATATTCAGCGTACACCAAAGTAAGCCACTTTTTAAAATGTACTTAATTTTTTTAAATCCAAATATTAAATGGTTATGCTTTATAACTTGAGTTTTAAAAAATACATAAATAACACATTTTTGTGCAATACATATGACATGCATGTTAGCTTAATCTTGGTTACTGTGAAAATGACTGCCAATCAGTTTTACAAAAGGATTTTGAATATAATGGGTTTAAAAAATATTTAAATACAAAATTTTAGTACGCTTTTTTTTCACTAGTGATGAACCTAACTTACTATAAAGAAAATTTTAAGACATTTTTGCTCACCTTGGGAAAATGATAAAATTTCATCGAATTGTATATATTTTTTACAAGAATTGTATATACCATGTTTAATGAAAACTGTTACCTGTTATTGCTCACTGTCATGTATAAGTGACATTCTCCAAGATCAAATATTCTATATTACAAGCAACTTTACAAATTTATTTGTGGATGCAGTAGGATTATAACACAAGTTCATTTTTTTTCATAATGTGTCCATAGAGGGTTAAAAAATCAAATACAATTACATTTGAACAATGCTGTTACTCTTACCTCATTGCCATACATCATAAGATGATGTGTGGTGATAAGAGTCTTGAACACCACAACCCAGCTTTGACTGGATGTCCTCTCAATCAGCGTGTCGGCCAGATGAGGTATACTCACACTCAGCTCATTGGTGCAATGCATCAAATCTGGTCATTGCACAGAAACAAAGAGAAATAACAGTAACGAAAGAATACTACAAAGAAAAAAAAACAGACACATATCTTGTTGTGTTGCTGAGAATGCCAATGCGAACATCTTTCCTAACATCCCTGAGGCTTACCTCTGTCCTAAACTTGTTAACCGAGAGCTTAATTGATTACCTGGTCCCTTAATCAACTATCTTACGAAGTTATTTTTGAATTAAAGGAAAACGCGTCTTGGTTTATGAGGTCGATGGACCTTCCCCAGCTGACCCTTCTAGGCATGTCATCAGCAAACAGTGGAATTTTTTTTTTGAGGGGGATTTAATTTACTCTGGCTAGCTAGAAAGTAAATTATTGTCTGAAATATCTTACAAGTTCCCTTTTGGAGAATGAATGGTAATATTCAATAAGCCTAGGGTTTATTTATTCATGAAACATCCATTGAGTGAGGACTTTTTGGAGGCCAAAGTAATTGGAGAGAGGAAAATGGTACAATATTTTAGGACCCTGAAGCAAGTGGAGGTTTGATGATCTTACTCAGAAACAAAATCTTCATTTCACGGTGTACAGATCTACTGCACAAGCCAAGAGCACATGTGCATTATATAGTGTAGCCAAGCTTGAGACTGAATGCACTGTTTGCAGCTTTTTCCTTGGATCTACTGACTACTGCTCTTAAAACAACAACAGCTTGATGAAAGATGAATAACTCAAAAGTTTTCCTAGAGAATTAAGCAGCTCATCCTTGCATGTCCAGAATGTACTATCTTCCAAACCTAAAGGAACAATCCTTCCTGGACGTTCTGCATATTAATTTTTATTATTAATCTTCTTCTTCTTTGTCTTTCGGCTGTTCCCTTTCAGGGGTCACCACAGCGAATCATCTGCCTCCACCTAACCCTATCCT
>JAOTQY010000018.1:11189365-11199791 GCA_026413445.1 Dolichallabes microphthalmus | reverse complement strand
CGAGAGAATTATGGAAACACCTAACACTCGTCACATGTTCACAAATACCCTGTATATACCTGGCCTACTGTCTAGACCCCAGCTTCAGTATGATCGTCTCGACGCCTCCACCATCTAGAGCAGTGGTTCCCAACCCCCGGGCCGCGGATGATTTGGTACCGGGCCACGCAGAAAAAAAATTCAAAATACATATTTTTTTATTTCATTTCCATTTTATTGACTTTCGGAGTCTGCAGAGTGCCTTATTTGGAAAAAACGACCGGATCATCTCCCATTTGATTGCTTCTGTACCTCTTTCCCACGCTTCTGTCTATATCGGTTTTGATTAAGCTAACGTTACAAGATAAACTATAGATGTGACGAGTAAAAAACATTCCGAGCGTCTTTGAAAAAGGGAAAATACCCAGTGATGAGACAGCAGACGAGACTCTGAGACTCCCAACAAAGTAAAAAGCTGCGTTTAAAAGAAAATGCCACGAGTTCTACCTTAATTACGGGTTTAATCGCAATGGGGATCAACTCTGTCGACGTTCTGGATTAACATCAAAGCGGAATATCCTGAGAACGCCACAAAAGCACTAAAGAACATGCTTTCCAATGACCTACTATATATATATCTCTGTGATACTAACGAGAAGACTGGACATAAGGAATACACTTCGGGTGTAACTGTCTCGAATACACCCAGACATTCTCGCAGGGAAACGAGCTCGCTGATTCTATGTTTTTGCCGTGTTCTATTTATTATTTTCTTTCTGTTCCTTGGAAACTATCTTACATAAAACTTGTTGTGGTGCAAAAAAAAAGGTTGGAGACCACTGATCGAGAGCATCAGTATTTTACCTGTGCTTTACCGTTACTCGTCATTTAGGCCATCATCTCCAAGAAAAACTTTCTACATCATATAGTTTTAATGTTGCAACGCGCACAGGCTAGGTTCGGTTTGTAGTTTAAAAAAAAAAAATAAAAATCGCTCAACAAAATCTTTCTAAGACAAAAAAACAATTAAACTGTCAGTCATATAATTCTCGATTTGCCGTCTTCATTTTATAAGTACTTCATAATTGGAGATGAGATGCTTCAACTGTTTATCAAGGTGTCACGCCTTCTACATCACTCTCATCAGCTTTTATGTAGCTGAGGCTCTTGTTATTCTTTTTCCGCTGGCTGTTGTTCTGGGACTCGCTGCTGTTCCAGATCCCATAGAAGAAGTAGATCATGAAGCCTGAAAGGGAAACCAGGATGAGCGCGGGGATAAATGAACAAGATTGGGGTGTTCGTAAGCATTATATTAGATGATAATCTTATCATAAAGTGTGCAATGCAATGCAGGCATGTTAATGTTGCCATGGTGATAATTTTTTTTTTTATTTGTGCGGTAAAATGTCTAGAATCACTTCTATAATCTTATTTTTCCTGTACTTTTGTCGCATCGCTCACCTTTTGTATTACTTCTTAACATGAACATAAGTTTTTTTGTCGTCTTGCGCGATAGACTGTTTGCACAATTTCCAAGTCGCTATGGATAAGAGTGTTTGCTAAACCAAGTACGTTCATAACTCATACTGAACCCCACCTACATTGTAAATGTGGTTTCACTATGCCATGAATAACTAAATGATGACCCAGGCTTAATACTCAAGTATCACATCTGAGATCAAATAACCTGATGACCAGATGTTTAATCAACTGTTCTTAGAACAAAAGGTGTACCTGGGTAAATAAAAACCTACACCCACACACACCTTTTGTGAAAAAGTTCTGATGCAAGAAACCAATAAGTTCTGAAAGTTTGAGGGGGAAAAAAAAAAGTCTACAACTCATAGATAAAGAGGACGCCCTCACCAATGGCCATCCAAACGGCAAATCGGCACCACGTGGCCAGATCCAGCTGCATCATGAGGTAGATATTGACAAAAACACTAAACAGAGGGAGCCAGGGAAGCAAAGGCACCTGCAGTAGGAAAAAAAAAAGTTTAGTACTATTGCTGAATAGTTACATCGCCAGATGTGAATTTTTTTTTATCTTGTAAGTACCTTGAAGGTGAGCGCTTCTTTGCTCTCAGGCTGCCTCCAGATGACGATGACACAGAAGAAACAGAGAGCTGTGAGAACGGCACACACGGCCACCCACACAAGATGGCCTTCCATCAGTTCGTCCAGGCACACAGCCAAGATGCCACACAGCACAGTGATTAGCACGGCTGACGGAGAGAACAGGACATGCAGTTTATACTCTACAACTAAATAAAGACAAGCCAGACCAAATAATGCTATGTCCGAAGAGCGATTAAACCTTCTGTAGTTTTGTTAAAACACACACTGAACCCGGGCCATGACGTTTATCAACATTTTTGTCGCTCTATCCGAGCATCTAGTTGTCCATCCATACACCTGTACTACCCATCCAAAGCGTTTAACCACGGCTACCCATCTTTCCAGCAATCCATGGACTGTATTTATCCATCCAGTTTCTCTATTAACCCATTCATTTTTTTTCTTTCCACACATCCACCCATGCAGTCCTACCCCTTTATGCATCCATTTCCTCCATCCATCCTTAGAATTCCTATCTTGCCTTGTTTTACAGCACTTGGCAGCCAATAAGATGTACTACCACCACCTATAGACCCTCACTTTGCCACCCCTTCCCAGTCTTTTAAAGCTGGATTTCCAGTCCAGTCTTCCTTAACCCCTCTTAAGAAACCCATCAAATACTTTTTCCTTGGCCTCTTTCTCCGTTTACTGAAATACTTTTCATAGTGTACTCAACCTTTCCAAATTACGACGGGCTTATAAGCCTTCATCTATTCAACGCCTTACCTTTATGTTCAACTTTCCATCCATCCATGCACTCTACATTTCATCTATCTATCCTTCCAACCAAACCCACCACACCACTCCAGTATTTGTCCATCCTTTCATCTTCATCCCATTTAAGCAATTTCCCTCTGAGATTAATAAAGTTCTTTTGAATCCATATTCCATCCATACATCCTTTGCTTTCCATCGATGCAGTCCCTCAAACTATCCAATCCCTCCATTCATTTTTCAATCCCTCATTCTTTTAATCTTTCCATACTTCTATTCATTCCCTTTGATTCTATTCCTCCATCAACTCAATCAATCCTTCCACCCAAACCCATCATACACCCAACCGTTCCATCCATCCAAACCCTCAATCCCTATCCATCCATTTATTTAAAGGCAAACTGTATGACATAACTGTAATGATGATTTAGCTTTAGACTGCTTGAACAAACACAAAGAAATCTTACAGATAATGGCGGTTACAGCATAGACAATTGTTCCAGACATTTTGGTTGGGTGGTCCCTGGTGGGAAACAGGAGCAGCTTGAAGGAGAACTTCTCCTTGGGAAGATGATCTGAGTCAGGACCATATTCATCTCCACTATCTCTAGACACAGCCACCTTTTCATCTCCCACCAACTCTACCAGTTTCTCAGTCTGACTGGATGAGCTAAGCGTTCCTGGCTGGTATCTACAAACAAAAACATACACGGTCATTTCATAAAAGCAAGATCGTGAGTGTAGAAATATGTTTAGAATGGATCATACCTGAGAATGAGAACACACACAGCCACCAGAGAGTAGGCCAACAATGTGCCAATAGACATCAGGTCAACCAGGGCAGCAAGGTCAAACAGGAAGGCCATGAGGGCTGCCGCAGACGAAAAAAGTACATTATCCATATCATAAGGATGCCACGCTTAAAGTCATAGGCATAACTTTTTATTAACTGACATGTTGGTTACAAGTCAACTGACTCTTCCTCTATAGAGCCATCATCTTGCCCAGTGCTATGTTGTACAAAAGCAAAGTCTATCTCACCTGCTACAATGCCAGACACCACTGTGGCCAGGAGTGGGGTTTTGGTGCGCTTGTTCATTCTGGATAGAAAGCGGAACAGCAATCCGTCCTCTGCCATGGCGTAGATTATACGTGGCATGGGAAACATGGAGCCCAGCAGACTGGAAGAGGAGAAACAAACTCTTGACCAAATCAAGTAAAAAAATACTAAACATGTCTTCTCAGCCAGTTTCTTTACAAGTTAACATGTCATCTTTACTGGCACAAAGACTGGTTAGTTAATGTGATGTATTCTTTATTTTTCTTTAGTGCTTCAAGTCTCTTAACTCAATTCCCGCAAAACAACACATTCACTTCAAAACAAGTATACAAACCAACAGATCACTAACCGTCTTACCTAGTAGAAAGGGCGCAGAGTGAACCCACAGCCACTATGTAACGTGCTGGAGCCCAGCCCACATAGGTGAACGCCTCAGGCAAAGGACTCTGGGTATTGAGCTTGTAATAGGGCATCATTAATGTGAGGGCTGCCGACACACCGAAATAAGCGAAGAAGCAGATGAGAAGGGATACGACTATCCCCACAGGGATGGAGCGCATGGGGTTCTTGGCTTCCTCACCTACAGAAAAGAGGTTCATGTTTAACAGATAATCCATGGAATGCAATACATTCAACAGTATTCAGACACAACATGATAAATATGAGGAGTCACTTGTCGTTGCGATGCAGTCGAATCCGACGAAGGCGTAGAAACAGGTGGCCGCACCAGCCAAGATGCCTCTGAAGCCAAATGGTGAAAAACCACCAGTTCCAAAAGATCTCTCCACCTCTCTGACGAAATCATAAAAACAGTCTTAGCATTCCAGGCGTATATAAATCACATTTCATGCAACATGAAAAATGCAAGACCCCGAACATTAAAATATAACTCACTCCACTGCTGTGATGTTGGTACTATTGACATAGTCGTCCATTGTGAGATTCCAGTTTGCTGTATTGCCTTTTACAAAGCCTGAGATCATAACAAAGCCCAGCACCACCAGGTTGATCCCAGTGAAGATTTTGTTGACCAGAGCAGACTCATTCACCCCAAAAGCAAGCAGACCTAAAAAAGAAAAGAAAAAGCATGTATAAATGGAAATAATGACGAACATTCCTCATGCATGGGAATTGATAAGCGGTTCCACGTTAATACTTTGCTCACCACTCAATAGGAGAATGAGAACCAGGGCGAACAGGTCCGGGTATTCAGCAAGCACGTTGCCTGGAACGTTCATAGCCATGACCGACTTGAAGAAGCTCGAGATCCGCTGCTCTATCAGGTTATCAAAGGTAGAGCTCCAGGCTCGGGCAACACTGGCTGTACCTGAAGATCACAAGATGCTTATTAGCCCCGTTCTCCAATGTCAATGTTCTCAAATCTCAATCTAGGACAGTGTTCCCTTAAAGGATCAGTCACACAACTCACCAATGACATAAGAAAGGATGAGGTTCCAGCCAGTAATGAAGGCCCAGATTTCTCCGACGGTCACGTAGCTGTACAGGTAAGCCGATCCCGTCTTCGGCACTCGAGCCCCGAACTCTGCATAGCAAAGTCCTGCCAACATGGACGACAGGGCCGCCACCAGAAAACAAAGGACGATCGCAGGACCAGCCTTCTCTCTTGCTACCTCTCCAGCCAACACGTAGACCCCAGCACCGAGTGTAGAGCCCACGCCCAGAGCCACCAGATCCAGAGTGGAGAGGCACCGAGCGAAGCGGGTCTCCTCGCTGGAAAAGTCCAGAACTCTGCGACGCAGCAGCGAGCGTCCAAAAGAGGCCAGTTTATTCACCATGGCTGAACGGAGAAGAACGTAGAGTAGTGTAGTGAATAACCTTAAGCAGCAGCAGCAGCAGACAGGCTTCTTTATACACACCTAGGAATGAAGAATGAAACACATAGGGTTGGTGTATGTAAGCTTGTGTAAGAACTGCCCATAATTTGCTGCATGATTTATGAAGTGTTCCGTTCCCCCCTTCACAATGGATCTAGTCCTCACATGACCGCCGGATCAGCATCATTAATTCCAGGCTGGGCACCATTTTGTGATCTTCAGCTTAATTCCAGCCAAGAGCTTAATGTCATGCCAAACTGTACCACTTCAAGCTCATTACATAAAATAGCCACTGCCTTTATAACCCAAGGATGATATTCGTGGTAATATATTTCACATCATGTTTTTTCCCATAATGACAAAACACAAACACTTCACATTCACACATATTTGCACTTGTGGTGTGATCCGAGCAGCCTGCAATGAGGACAGCCCCGACTACACGGTGTAAATTTTCACCTCAGATATTTGACCAGCTGGAACCATAACAACCACACTGACATCAGACCTTGGTATTGCTATCAGGGAAAACACTTTTTATTGGGAGAGGTTCAAGGATGGGCAATGTGAACAGTTGCCAGTCAACACAGATGTCCGTTTGCGTAGTGCTTAGCTCCTTACCAAGGCCATCACGTTCCTTGTGCTGATATTTACAGTAGCATTAAACCTTATTCTCGAGTCATTATTTCATTGTCGGCATGGTCAGGACTGTTTCTTCGTTTGTGCGTCATCCGTTTAACGTTCAACAGGCACACGGTTTGGCGCCAGTGTCTGGATTTTGGGAACAGATTAAATTTTGGGAAGTCCAACTCCGAGAAATATATTTTATTATTCAGGACTGAGAATGGGTGGGGCTACGCGGATACTATAGACATACAAACACAGCTGTCGTTTCCAGTTTTTTTTTTCTTTTTCTACTGATAAGGTCGAATAGACAAAAACCTAACATGACCTGCTCGATGGTACGGATGTGAAAACCTAAACAGTCCGTCTAATACAGTAGCTCGTCTGTACTGTGTGATTATACATCAAAGACAGGTGGGACAAAGAAGGAATTCGGGGGAAAAAAGCAACAAAAACATCCCTGTAATTCGGGCAGACAATGGAGAAGCTGAAATAGACCCTTTTATCTGCACGATAGACTGTTTATCTTGGCAGGGAACCTAGAGAAACCTAAAGGTTCGGACTGAATTGGCGCAGGCAAGAGCTCGGAGCTTAAACCCATCACTTGGACTTCGCACAACGCGTATATACAAATGGCTGCATTCATTGGCGGCTCGTTAGCGCTGCTTGCTTTAGTGCGAAAGCAGCCATGAGGAAGCCAAACAGCTTGCAGAATATTTAAGAAAGCTCCACTAGTTTATAGAGATTTGGTAAAAAAAAAAAAAGAAAAGATTTTTGTGAAGAAAGGCTGAAGGTTAGGGAGTGCAGAGTGAACCCACAGCCTTGAGAAATTCTTTTCAGCAGGAGTCTCCGGGCACTAATCGTCCAGCACGTGTGGGGCTCCCGCAAGGGTACGACTGTTCGGCTCTGGTAATACAGCGGGTGGCTAGATGTACCACAGTGCGTCGCTAGGGCAAAACGGCGCTAATCTCTTTCTTGTGTTCACCACAAGGCCGTCCAGCTGATATGCATTTGGCCATGAGGAACTGTGCCATTTGTGTCGATGATGATGATCTTCAGAAATACATCGAATCGCTCTAATTAACCAACACTACTGTTATCTCCACCTCTTTTTTTTTTGTACTGATCTGATTTTGCTCATGGTCCATGAGTGACCCACTCTACTGTAGTGAATGTTTTAACCTTCAAATCCAGCATGCCATATAAAAAAAAGTGTGTTTAGAAACAAACTGAGACTCATGCACGTCTTAGAGTAGATGCGCATGGCATGCAACATAACAAGTGACAGAGTAACTGAGATTGTGGACTGACTCACTGATGAGCTTTGCTCAAAATAACTCCTGCAATGCACCTTAAGCTGATTACATAAAGAACAGCCTTCTCAAATTTTAAACAGGATTTAAAAAGTTTTATTTTGGTTACTTGTTCGTTATTACAGTTCCAAAATCCGTGCAAAAAAACCAACAACAACATTGAACGAACTTCCCCTTTTAATGTTATTGTTATTCCAGGAAAATCAATTTTGTATAAAAAGGAAGAAGTGGTTAAATAAAACCGTTTTTCATTGTTTTAACAGGTTCAAACAGACACTGTACATAAAAGGCCCATTCAGGCTTCATACAGTCTGTCTGTATGACAGGATTAGCTAAATCCTCCCAGGAACGGGCTCTCATAAAATCTAGTTCTTCCGAAATCAAGGTCAGTAATGTCTTGGAGCAGCAAACCATACCACAGATGCTCAGTGAACTTATCTGCAAACTGACAACACCCAGAAACACGACGCTTGTGCCATTTTTGAGCAACACGCACCCCGAGGAAGACCCATGCCGTGACAGGACCCAAGGTTTTTGTTTGCGTTTTATTTAGTTACGCCTGATCAGATGCAGAGAAATACATCACTGTTTAGAGAGCCACAGGTGCCATTTGCATTCGGTGCCAAATAACATGCGGACAGCATGAGAGCCTGAACATGATTCTACAAACATTTAGCTGTTTACAGTTATGCACGTAACCCTGATTCGGTTAAGATGCACAGAGGCACGTATTCCTGGGAAGAAACCCAGAAACATGCCCATAGGGGGCTAAATAATCTCCTCTCCATTATGTTAGCTTACAAACTCTAAAGCTTATTAACCAGTAATGACATGGTAAGATATGGAAAATTATTAAGAGTGATGACCTGAGTGTGGACCCGTCGCAGGGTCCTTGGACAGAGCTAAGTGAGCCGAAATGCCAAGCAGTAGGTATTTTAATGCGCTTGAGTATCTCTTGGTCACAAACTGTCATGTTATGGCCACTATAATCAACGATCTCATGAGTTCATATCAAGTGACAAGGACCAATGGTATATACACCTGCAAGACACTACAGTGGCTCTTGTATCACCTAGTGTCATGCCAAGATTAAAAGAAAGCATATCATCAATCACCTCTCTGTTCAGGATCACAAGAATATATCTCAGTTAATTAATTTTTCATTCATATTCATGAAAAAAGGATGAATCACAAATATCACCGTTACCTCAGTCAGCACCTTCACAGATTTCTTACTAATAATGTTATTTTATTTTTATGTCAGCCAGGGATAATTAGATTATCCAAAAACAAGCCAATTAGATTTTTCCCCTAATGTGACCTCATACGAAGATACTCTCTCCCTGCTTGATGCTCAGCTCTGCCCATCTGTGCTGTTCTCCGTTGGGGTGTGGCTCAGCGGTAGCTCATCTAGACACCAAACCAACACGATCTGAAGAGGAGTGAAACTGAGGATATTGGGTGTATGAAAAATGCTTTATCTAAGAGGTAGTATTCAGCATTAACAGACAGATTTTGAGTGGGCTCTGAGATCTTTGTTATAAAAAAAAATGGGACCTTTAATTCTAAATATATGACAAATTGGTGATAATTTGGTACTCAAACGGTTAAGGATGTAGGTTACTGAATTTTTGTATCCTGGCTGACCTTGCGCTCTAATCCTAGCTGGGATATGCGGAAAAATAATTTCACTGTGATGAAAAGTACATGTAACAACTAACTGAATGCTATCATTAGTGCAAGGATTTGGACTTTTTGAAGGAGTCTCCAGTGTTTTGACACAAGAAAGGCTTTTTATAGTTTCTCTGTGACATGATATGTTTAATTTTTTTAGACAGAGATAGAATGAAATTGTATAATGAGGGAGTGAGAGTTTATGGCTGTGATGCATGTTAGGACAAATTACTATAGATAACAAATTACTTTAGATAACAGTAACTATTGGCAAACTTAACCATTGCAGGGTATGATTTAATTGCATTATCTGTTCCTACATTCATTTATTGATGCTGTATCAGGACACGGTTTTTATCCATTAGCTGCACAGATCATCTTTGCTCTGAGGAATGCGAACTGTCCACATGGCACACGTGTGAGTTATATTTGGCACTGAGTAATGGATAAAGCTGCAGTATTTAAGACATATCGAGTGACAAGTAATTAGAAACGGATATATATATATATATTTTTTTTTTTTTTCCTGACAGGAACTATACGAGCAACTGCTGTATGAGGGAATAAACGTTGACCTGTCAGCCATGTTGCCACGGGGCAGTTGTATCACAGCCATATAAAGCGCGCGAGAGGCGCGTGTTGGCTGACGTCACTGACAACTGACGCAACAATACCGAGCACGAAACGGACATCACTTTAAAAAGTGTACTCATTCATTCTTCACTATGGATATCTATGTCATAGACATCTTCACCAAATAAAAGGTGGTGTAATAATGTAACCACGTAGGACTGCTGTGAACGGTGCAGACTATTCATTGACCGCGATGAAATTGAAAACTCAACAAATGTACATACGCATACTAATTCAATTCAAAGCAATAAATGCAACGTTCACGGAATAAAATTCTTACAGTATGATCGAAGAGATCCGAAGCATGAAAAATCGTAGTAAGCAAGATAGATTTCTCCAATAAGATTATCTACATCTATATATATACACGATTTATACAGGTTGTGCTAATAAGCTAGTTCAATAAATACAGTACACTTTACAATTATTTATATATGAATATAAATGCATTATTTCTATTATTATAGTTTATAATA
>JAOTQY010000018.1:11065934-11078845 GCA_026413445.1 Dolichallabes microphthalmus | reverse complement strand
CTGGGGATATTATACATTTGTCTGGGAGCTCTCACTCTACACTGCCACTCACTCCAACGCCATACCGGAAGTCCGATCCTTTTTTATTTTTAAATGAATTTTTATTAAAAGTATTTTAAATTACATTATTAGATCATACTCCTTATGTTGTTATGCTATTGCTGCAGATGTTAATTACAGGTTGGTGTTTTTTTTGTGTGTGCACTTTATGCTAAAAGCTTTTAATCACAATGGCTAAATGGACATTATAATCATTCTGTTCATCTAATTTGGCTCCTGAATTAATTATTTCAAAAACATTTGCCACTTTTTACAGAGCTGCTATTACATTTTTAACATTCGAGTCAGAGAAAAATGTATGGCATTACATGTTGCTAAATGTCCACTTTTAATCTTTTAATCCACTTTTAAATTCTATATTTAGTATTTACAGTTAATCGATATTAAAAGACATTTCATTACCAAATATAAATGAATAATATAAAAAATAATAGTTAGTCACAAGTGCTATTCTAATAGAAAAATATTGCATCAAGTTAGTTTTTACTAATATAAAGGATTTTGTATACTTCCATAACCACAGACTTGAAATCTGCACAATTTACATTCATAGTGCATGGTTTATCATGAAATTTAAACTCTTCCTAAAATGTACTTCGTCAGCAAATACAGAGTTGAGACCTTTTTGATGTGTTATGGTCATACCCAATTCAATCCTACAAAGCATTCTAAAATTAAATGAAAAGAAATATTTCATGCTGATTTTGCTGAAATGAAAACAATCTGATTAAACGCATTTAAATATTTATTCAAATAAAAGGTTAAAAAGGTTTTTAATGTAAAATAAGATGAAAAATTATTTAAATGCACATTCGATTAAAAAAATAGCAAAGAAAGAAAAAAAAAGAAAAACAAAATCCTGTTTTTAATTTATGCTGGCCTTTTTCCATCATTTAGCACATCTGCACTTTATCAGTATTCAATAATGCCAAAAGACTTTCATTTACTCTTCAACTCAAAATCTACAGAGGAAACTGGACAATTACTTGAATAATAATAAAAAAAAAAATCTACAGATTTCAACAGGTATCAAGATGCCAAATAACTGACTATGGCCAAATTTGCGAATTATACAATTATTTGTTGCCTTTGTATTTTCTCATGGCATTCGGTGTAGATGACAAATCCAACCAGTCCTTCAGCTGGACATAAGGATGAGGCCTCAGCATGGCTACACGGGTCACGTTCTTATTCAGTGGCCCTTTTTTGAGGAACCAAACCCTGAGAATCCCATTACAGCAGCCATTTCATCATCTTCTTCAAAATTAAGGTCTTCCTCTGCTTTTCTTTTCTTTTCTTTTAGCTTCTCCTTCTTGTAGGCTTTTGCCTTTTCCTCCTGAAAGCAAACAAAAAGGTGGCATTTAAAAAGGTAGGAAACAATAATTAAATTTTTCAGAATCAGAATTATATTTATGTCACTGCCATGCAATTCAATCAATCAAAATTATTTTAAAAAGATGCCATTTGGAGATTTTGATTGGATAACAACTGCAGTGCTTAATGTTTCAGCTGTTACCAATGCTTTTAACCCTAACTTATCTAATAAATATCTTATCACTTAAAC
This sequence comes from Dolichallabes microphthalmus, assembly GCA_026413445.1. Classification (NCBI taxonomy): domain Eukaryota; kingdom Metazoa; phylum Chordata; class Actinopteri; order Siluriformes; family Clariidae; genus Dolichallabes; species Dolichallabes microphthalmus. The sequence goes on along the minus strand of JAOTQY010000018.1, from coordinate 11,077,221 downwards.
AATCGTTACAGAGGACGTATCCTATGGTCATGGAAAAGATGTCTTTCATTTGCCAGGGACTTTGGAGCAATGAATAAAGGTAATGTTGTCTGACGAGTCCAGGTTGACCCTATTCCTAAGCGATGGGCGTCTCAGGGTAAGGAGAGAAACACATGAAGCGATGCACCAATCATGCACAGTGGCCACTGTACAAGTCTCTGGAGGCAGTGTTATGATCTAGGGTTGTTATAGTTGTCAGGTCTAGGCTCAGCAACGTTATGTGGCAATAAAATAAACTCGGCTGATGATGTGCATGTACTGAATGATTAGGTCATCACATCTAGAGAGTTTTTGGTCCCTGATGGAACAGGCATATTTCAGGATAAAGATGTTATGAAAGTTAAGAAAGAGTGGTTCTGTGAGCGTGAAGAATCATTTCCACAGATGAACTGGCCACCACTGTGGTCTGACTTCACCTTATTAAAAGCCTTTGGGATGTGCTGAACACAACTTAATGGATTGGTTCACTCAGGATCATTATCAGTACAAGATCTCAGGCAAAGGTAAAAGCAACGCTGGATGGAAATAAATGTTGTGATGTAGCATAAGGCAGTCCGAAAAAATATTTGTCTACTATTACTTTTTACGGCCATGATGTGTATAAATTAATGTAAAAGTGTGTAAGGCAATTCTGAGACTTTCTGTTGATAAGAGCACGTGCCTTTCTTTTACAAACTGAACATGTCCACAGATGTGAAGTGATTTTTGTGCTCCGGATATTTCCGTCCAAAACCTCCAAACCCCTCTTTATATGAGAATAAGCATGATCCCAAAACTAACCTCTTCCCGCAGTTCCTTCATTCGCTCCTCGAAATCATACTCCTTCTGTTTTTCCTCCAGCTTCTTTTTGTTCACCTCGAAACGTTTTTTAACTTGGTCCAGCGAGGAGCGTTCCACTCGCATCGACATTCCCAGGTTCCTCTGGTCTGTTCAAGAGGAGAGGATTGAATTATGTATGTTACACACTGTGTTTGGTAAAACAGCAAATAAACTACTAAGATGGAATACTCACGTTTCTTGCCATTGATGTGATCCAAAAAGTTAATGGAGTCTTTCACAACACAATCACAAACATTGCAATAGTACCTGAAAGGAAGAAAGTACAACACAGTTTATAATATCAGACACCAGAGTCCTGTTCACACAAAGTGTACACATCTGTCTCTGTGGTCATGGGGTCAAAAGCATCTTAAAAGCAACTCATGACCCGATCACTCCACTTTCTGAAGTACTGTAGTGTGAAACCTACATGCTAACATTTGATAAGATCGATGGGTTTGAGGTTTGCTTCAAAATCAGGTTCATGCAATCACACTGCTGATACACCTAGCATATGTATTTATTTATTCGTCAACGCCTTGGACTCAAGTCAATATCAATATTAAACCATGTATACTACCTATGCGAGGTTCCTTCATATGCCCATATTTTACAGTCCTCAATGTTTCCATGCTAATGTTTTAATGTTGTATTTCTGTGAGTGTGAATGAAGCAATTTCATTACCTTTTAATTACTTTTCAAATACTGCTTCATTTAAAAATCCTATATAATGTTACTTTGAAATATTACAGTGCATCATACAACGATGGTCTTGTTGCTGGGCTGTAAAACAGTGCAAAGTGTCAGGAAGAGGCAGACTCTGCCCAGACATGAGTGTGAAACAAGGTCATTAAAATATAAACTTAACGAATATATACAGACCCAGCCAAAAATTTATACACACTTCAACAGTTGTTATCTACACCCTTTTTTAAACCTCAAATTGAATCATGCAGTAATGTGTAGTATTATATTTCCTCTAAAGATGTCAGTAGTCGCAACATCGTTGATGCCATCGTGTGATCGTCAGAAGAGAGGCGTTTAGTTTTTCATGTTGAAGTGTGTGTGTACACTTTTTGGCTGACTCTTTATATGCAATATCTGGCCATTTATTTTGGGTTTATAACCCTTTGCATTGTGGTTAAGTGGTTTGAGTACTGTGACCAAATCCCGTAATGCATTCTGATGCCATCTCTTCCTCTATTGCTCGATGGTCCAATTCTGATGCACAGATGCACTGGTTGATCTTCCTTGGACAACATCTGCTACATCGTGACCGTTGCATACCAGAAACACCCCGGAAAAAGAAAAAAAAATTCCACCGTTTTGGAGATGCTCTGCCCCAGTTGTTTAGCCATAACACTTGGTGCTCGTCAAAGTCGCTCAGATCCTTACGGGTGATTATTTTCCTGCTTCTGACACAACATCTTTGCAAATTAACTGTCGATTTCCACCCATTGCCAAGTGCGATTGTAACAGGATTATTAATGTTATTCATTTCACCCGTCAGTGGGTTTCATGTTATTGCTGATAGATGTAAGCCATATAATATCAATAACTAGATTAAACTGGTTTGCTTTTGAGTATGGAGATCCCAGTCTGCCTCATTTGGTTTCATCAGTGTGACTATAAGAAGTAGTACAGCTACAAAAATTGGAAAACCGGGTGATCACCACCTACCCGCCCATTTCAGCCTGCGGCGTGGTCTTGGTGATGACGATGGTCTTTCCGAGCTTCGACTCCAAATCCACCTTGTAGTCTCTGTGCCGGAGGAGCTCTCGTTTGACTGGAGGGACAGGTTTGCCTAGAGAACAGAGCACAGAAGTGAAGCAAACAATTAAATAAAAAAATAAATCTAATAAACTATCTGTGCCAACATGTGATGATGCTGTAATTTATCTAAAAATAAATGTACTAGGTTATATTAGGAAATTACAACTTTTATAAATTATAAATGCACTCACCATCTTTTTTCTCTCTTTCCTCTGTGATTCGCTTTTGAGCCAGTTGTTCATACTCATCTTTGTCCCACTTGCGCCGAAAATCATTCTTTGCCTGTTAAAGACATCAAAAAATAAATAAATAATAATTTTAACAAATAATGCCCATAAATGGCTAATTTCAAATTCAAGCAAAAAAAAGGAGGAGGAGATTTGGGGTCGGTTTGCATGTGAGTAAGAGACTACTACTACTACATTAACATCTTGTTCATTAAAGTGATCTTGAGGTAACAAGTACATTTGTCCTTTAAATAGCTGTGAAAATAACTGTTAGAGGAACCAGGTATCTGCTGCTAATGATATTTAATTTGAACAAAAGATTTTCATTTTATCCATTCTTCCTGTTGTTGCCTATTTGCAGTCAGAACATTGCATCAGCTGTCTTTAAATACAAAGGACCTAAATTGGCCACGTGGAACACATCACTCTGCTCATTCTAAGACTGTACATCTCAACAACGATTTACAGTTTAGAACAGCAAAATCGTTCAGTGTAAACTCACCTGTTCAACATTCTAAATGAAAATAGTATGATATGGTTTTTCTCCGAACTCTACACTGTCACGTGACTGTAGTGTAGACGGATTGTCTTTATCCCTCATGGTATTTATAACTGCTGTTGTAATCAGTAACCGACATCAAGTCTTAAAAAGTCTGAACCAAGTCTAGATTCATGTGCCGATTTATGCATTGAGTGTAAGATTGATTTGTGTGTGTGTGTGTTTTTTTTCTTTCTACATATATAATAGAGATGCACCAGTCGATCGGCCAAAGACCAGAATTGGCTGGTTTTCAGCTTTATCAGCTATGACCAATCACCAATTTACTGTTGCACCGGATATTTATAAAATCGTGATACTTACAGAATCGCAACATTAATCGGATCAGCCATTAATAAGATATCATATCTGGTTGTCACTGATGACTCCCAGCCTTAGTACACACAGTGGAACTTCGGCATATGAACCCTTACGAATATTCGCCATAAGAATTTAAATTTTGCAAGAGATTTCAAAGCATTTTTACACAAAGTATTTTCTGAAAGTCAGTGGAAAGCTGAGCACAGTACATTTACAAATTTTCTTTCTTTTTTTGCCATTTTGTGCAAAATGTAGAGACGACATAACACAATGGGTCAAAAGAAAGTTAGCATGGAAGGTAGCAAAAAGAAAAGGGAGCCATTTTCAGTAGAAATTAAGAAAAACAATCATCGCAGCCGGTGCCAAGCAGAATGATAAATTAAGGTGAAGTGAAGTTTAACGCCTATTTATTTCATATTCATACTTTTGAAAATGTTTGGATTGTTTTTATATGCAAAAATATTAGAGTTGGAACAAATGTCAGTCTTTATTTATGTAAAGTTTGCACAGTAAGTATTTGTTTATTTTTTGTGCCATTATTTGCAGTTAAACTAGATAAATACAATTAAACACTAAATGGTACATATAGTAGTTACATATCACAAATGACAATCGCAAGGTGATCAAAATCACATTTTTATTTAATGTGAAATTCTGCAGCTCTAACTAAACCCATCTCTCCACCTGTGATCAGAACACCTCATCATTACTGCCCACACGAACAGCGCATCTCAGCTCCAGCCGTTACTAATCACGTGATCTCCGCATGACCGAACCGTGGGCAGAGAGTTCACACGGATCACTGCACTACGGCTCTGAACCGAATCACGACGCCGCTGCGCTCCTGTAGTGTAAACACTCAGATACATAACTACCACTAAATATAGCTGTCATAAACAACTACTGCGGGTTTATACAAGTTATTGATTGAATAAACAAACTGAATATTACAGAATCGTTAACAAAAAGCGTTTAACCCTAGTAAAGGGCATAGAAACTGTAGTATGTTATTAAGCATCTCACAAAAACATTTCACTGCCTGGCAGCTAACGTCAGCAATGTGTGTCCTGTTGGGATTTTTTCATATAAAATGAGATTTTTAAATTAGGAACAGTTACATCTTTGAAATACGTTCAGCTGCGTAATCAATTAATGATTCTGCTCTTAAAAATATTATTAAAACTAAGATTAATCTTACACCACTGCTGGACGCCATCTTGCACCAGAGATTCACTTCCTGTCTGCGACGTACACAAGAACCCCTTTACGTTTACCTTTACATTTCAAAATAAAAGCTCTGTTGCCGCCACATATGAACACGTGATTTAAACAAGGGCAAATATCGTCCCAGATAGCGGCATAATAGCCAGGGTCTATGTTCTATATGCATAGAGTTTGCATTTTCTCCCTGTGCTTGGTGGGTTTCCTCCGGGGACTCCGGTGTCCTCCCACATTCCAAAGGCATACAGATTAGATAAAGTGATCCTAAATGGATGGATGGATATTAATTAGATTTTTGTGGACACTGGAAGCCTGGAGCCTATCCCATGATACTGGGCACGGGGTACACCTTGGACTGGGTGTCAATCCATTGCAGGGTACACACACACACACTCATTCACACACTACACCAATTAGACTACTCTGCATGTCCAGGAAACTGCATGGGGAGAACATGCAAACTCCATGCACACAGACCCGAGGCGGGAATCGAACCTTTCTACCTGCTGTGCTGCATTATATATCAATGAGGATAAATTTTAACGGTGTGAATCTTCCTCCAGAACTTATTTATTTAATACATGTAAAACATACAGCAGCATCACAGTGCTTGTGTAGGCTTTTATTTAAGATAAGATCTTAATTAATCCCAAGGGAAACTGCAGACAGTGCTTGTCTCTGCATGACAATTAACTAATACAATATGGACATAACATCTGGTTTCATATTTAGACTCATAGCACTGAGTAACTAGAGTGAGTTCAGTATGCATGTCGTTTTTGGTAATTGACCCAAAACCTTGTTTACTTACCCCAGAAATTAATTAATTAATTAATTAACTAATTAATGAATGTATTTTTAATGTACATACAGTCAAACAAAGTAAATAAATGTAACTTTTTATAAACTACAATTTTTTAAAAGCATAAATTGCAATTTATGCAATTTGTTCAGGTATTGTGGGACAGCAAAACAGGTATACCATTTTGCAACTTTTTATTTAACAATAAGAACAATATTAGTCACTGCCAGAAATTTTGTTTAGAGCAAGAATTTTGTAATTGTAATTGTTGTTTTATAGTAGAATAGCAACCATTCAATCACATTTTGGTGATATTCTTTCATTCAATTACCTATAATCATTTTTAATCATTTTTAAGGTGATAATTTTTACAGCCAGACTTTTTAAAACACCTATTTAACCCATATCAAGGTAAACTGTAATTTTTTTAAATTATGATTTCTTGAATTGCAGATATAATAATTTGAAGTAAAATTTTAACTCATTAATAAAATAAATATAGAATGATAAAAATAATTACCATAATGACATCAAACATATTTTACTAATATGTAAATGTAAGGGAACATGACAAGAATAAATGGAAGACAGGGAAAAAAACATGTAAATCCTAGAGTAATTGATGCCATTTGCTGGCTTATTTGTGAGGCTCCGCCCTGCAGCACCTGATGCTGATTTAAAGCTCTTTCAAACTACGAGGCCTACTATGTGGCAAAGTCGGCATGACAGCACGCATTGAAACCCTACTTCAGAGTCCTTTGGAATCAAGGTCCAACTCTTTTCTATTATGTTGCTGTTAAAAGTATAAGCCTTAATTCTTAAATTTGTTTTTGTTGCTGTTGTTTTTTTTAGGGGCTTGTCTTACCCCCCATGGCCCAACTCTGAACTACAAGACATGAAGCTCATGCTGCCTCTCCCCCCTGGTAGCCCAGAGCCATGGCTTCTTCCAGGCTGCAGCTCAGTATATGACAGCCTGGTCAGGTAAGAAGGTAAAGATCTTTGCCTTAAGCAGTAAGATCAAATCTTTATAATTGTTCCAGCTCAGGTTTCATGGAGGTTTTAGTATTGGTCTGTTTGTGTGGTTCTGTTTATCTTTGTGTGCAATTCTATAGCTCTAGGACGCCCCAGTCACCTATGAGTGGAGATCAGAATTCCTCTACCATGAACAAACCACGCAGGTCTTGTCCTCAGCTTTGGAGTCATGTTTCCATGCATACTTGCTTTACTGGTATTTTAATGAACTTTTTCCTAATCAGATCCTCTATTCTTGAGCGGTGCATCCTGAAGATTTCTACAGCTAACGTTGCTGTAGGGACTGAGGATTTAGATGAGATCAAGAGGTCAGCTTTATGTTTCCTAAAGTGTGTTGGAGTGATCATCATTAATGAAAGGTTTCTTGATCAGATGTCATTGCTACTGTTTGTTCCAGATCCCCAACGAGGCACCGATGGCGTCCGCACAATGTGGATCCATCATTTTTTGAGACTAATGAGTCTGTATTAAAGCGACGGCAAAAGCAGATTCAGTACGGAAAGAATACTTGTGGTTACCAGAACTATGTGGAGCAAGTGCCAAAGTAGGAATAACATCATTCATTTTATCCACTTTTTTTTTTCACTAGTATGCACAAATTAAGTAACCCAAGTTATTTTATTTTCTAACCTTTTGTAATTTAATTAGCTAATTAATGTTTTATAATTGCATGCTTTACATGGAATTTATACAGTGGGGTCCAAACATCTGAAATTGCACTGAAGAGCTGGAATTAAAAAAATTGAAAATGACAAGTTTAGGATTTTTTAAATGCTTAAGGCTAGATTGGATTGTCCTCCTTCTGTACAGAAGGTTAAATTTTCCTTGAGCTGTATCTCTTCCTCTGATGCACATGCTTTGTCAGCATACTGACTAACTTGATCCATAGATGGCTGGGTTTTACACACCTGTGCAGCCAACTCTGGTTCAAGAACCCAGTTGGTAAAGCAAAAGTGTGAAATATGAAATATTAAAATAATGGGATTTATGTAAATGTATGCAAGGGTTAAATATACGCTCAGTATTCAAATCGGCTATTTTTTTTTTATTTTTTTGACTGGCAGAATTCGGCAACATCTGATACACTTTCATAAATAAATGGCTATTTTATTTATTCTCAATGTTGTAGGTTGAAATTATGGATGAGCTCTTCCCATCCTTACACTGTACTTTTTCAGGTGTTTTCGCATCCCTGGGTTTCACCCAACCACTCCCAACAAATATCGCAAGTATAGTCGAAGATCTTGGGATATGCAAGTCAGACTTTGGAGGAGAGCGCTGCATGCGTGGGACCCACCATTGACTTCTCAAGGACCAGATGGAAATGATCCAGTTGATCAACTGTATGTATGTTTGACATCTTCAGTACTTAACTATGTGGATGTAACACTTTAATGAGGTGCAGTCCGGTATGATGTGGTCATCCTTCCAAACTTATAAATGTAATTCCATTAAAAATGCAGAAAAGAACACCACTTTAACAGGAGTCGTACATCTAGTTTCTCATGCAGCTGTCCAGTTCATAACAAACCATAAAAACCTACTGACGCAGGTCTAGTGTTAGGTTTTCGTTCAGAAACCACTAATTCCTGGGATTTTTCACTCGCAATAGTCTCAACTGGAGAACATCACTTGGTATAAATTATCCATTGTCTGTCTTCAACGGGCGGTGGCATAGTGGTTAGCTTGGTGGTTAGCACTGTCGCTTTGGACCACCAGGGTTTGATTCTTGCCTCTGGGTCTGTGTGCATGGTGTTTGCAGGTTCTCCCTGTGCTTGGTGAGTCCAAAGACGTGCAGTTTAGGCTAATTGGTGTTCCCAAATTGCCCGCAGTTCGTGAATGAACATGTTGAGTGTGTGTGACCTGTGATGGATTGGCATCCCGTCCAGGGTGTACCCCACCTCGTGCCCCAAGCCCCCCCACAAACATTTATGCTGCATGAATGATTGAGTACAGATGATGAGTGGATTGTTTCAGTGGGCTTGTGTTCATTATTCCCAGAGTTTCCCATTCTTTGCTGAAGTAGGTCAAACCTGAGGTCACTTATGGACCATGCACCTAGAAGTTCATTGTGGTGTTGGTTCTGTGGTACATTTGGCCGTGTTTCCATAGTGTGGTTCTGAGCTACTGTATGGTAGACGTTTTAGCCTGAGCACATGTTCGTTTCGATCTTGTTTAATGGTTTGTGTTGATTTGCTCTTAGGCAGGGTCTGCTTGAACAAATGAACATTGATCTGAGTGAAGAAAGAAAGGGGGAAAAGTCAAAGTTGGAAACCTCTGATCCCAGTGTTTCTGGACATGCTGAAACTTCTGAGGGCTCATCTGATGGTTTCCTGAAGCCTCTTGTGCCTCAAGTGAGTAGAATTTGGATTTGACTACTTTATTGAGTTTTGTGCACATTGTCTCATATTTCATTTTTTTTTTTTTTTTTTTTTTTTTTGTGCGCCCCTCTTTCTCTGTGTAGGCTGAAATAACAAGCCAGCAAGGCCATTCTTCTGGACTGGGCTATACCTTTAACAGTCAATTAACTGCTGAGGAGAATGTTCTAGGATGGCTGAGGTTTCTCTTGGAGACTGACAACACATGCAGTGAAGCTGCTTTGCAGAGTGAACAGCCACTCTGGAGATTTTACTAGTGTACTGTATTATTATTATTATTTTTTTTCTACAGGCCATGTCTAAACCATGGGAAATGCTTGTATCTTTTCTTTGTCTGGCATTTCAAGCTGTTGCATGCATGGAGCACATTGGTGGTCATTTAGCATCAAATTGTCATGTTGGTTTAATACCACTGTTAATCTCCACAGCTGTTTTCACTACTTTGTTCATACAAGTTCTAGTTTGTTACTGTCACTAGTTCTGTTTTCACTTGCATAGCCTCTTGTTCCCAAATGCACTTTGTTTTTCTGTTAATTTTACATCCAGTTGTTTGGTTTCCACTTCTGTTTTTTTTGTTTTTTTGTATTAGTTGCTGGTGATTTAACATTCTTTTCCTAACTTTCCTATTTTGTACAACTTAAATTAGTGGAAAGCAAAACTAATAAAGATTTGTTAAAAGTTTGACCTTGTCATTTAAGAAAAACAATGGGTACCACAAGCACCTTACCCAACAACTGCAGACATTTCGCCACGCTTACATCTTGTGGAGAGTTTACGTTTGGGAGCCAAGAAGCTTTGTTTTTCTTGGCACCACTTCTGTTGGGTCAACATTGCCCAACAATTTGTTTCCCAGTGGTACAGTATAACATTATCTTGGAATTTTATATACAGTGGTGTTCAAAATAGTGTTTTGAAAAAAAGTGAGTAAAGTTCCATATCTATATAATAACTTTAATTTAAATCACCTAAATGCATTAGACAACCTGCACATTCTATTCTGAATCACACCGAAGAGAAATGTGCTAATGTATTAGTTAAATCTAAGTGAAGAAACAAATATTGGCATGTTCAAAAAATATCACTCATCTTTATAAAGTGATGAATTTTACCGTTTAAACAAAAATGCTTGAAGTTGAATCTTTCTTGTGCCTCTCTGAACTAATATTTAGTTGTATAACCATGGTTTCTGAGAACTGCTTCACATCTGTGACAATTGTACTACATGCCACAATTCCTCTGCATTTCTTGGTTTTGCCTCAGAAACAGCATTTTTAATGTCAACCCACAAGTTTTCTATTGGATTAAGGTCTGGGGATTGGGCTGGACACTCCATAACGTCAATCTTTGTTGGTCTGGAACCAAGATGTTCTCGCTTACTGGTGAGTTTGGGGTCGTTGTCTTGTTGAAACACCCATTTCAAGGGCATTTCCTCTTCAGCGTAAGGCAACATGACCTCTTTATGTATTCTGATGTACTCAAATTGATCCATGATCCCTGAAATGTGATAAATAGGCCCAACACCATAGTACGAGAAGCATCCCCATATCATGATGCTTGTGCCTCCATGCTTCACTGTCTTCATAGTGTACTGTGGCTTGAATTCAGTGTTTGTGGGCCAAACTGTCTGCGGCCTCTAGACCCAAGAAGAACAATCTTGCTTTCATCAGTCCACAAAATATTGCACCATTTCTCTTTAGGCCAGTCAAGGTGTTATTTGGCGAACTGTAACCTCTTCAGCACATGTCTTTTTTTTCCAACAATGGGACTTTGCGGGGGCTTCTTACTGATAACTTGACTTCACATAGCCGTCTTCTAATAGTAACAGTACTAACCGGTAGCTTTAGATGTTCTTTGAGACAATTTTGTTATGGTTCGATCCAGTCGAATGGTAGTTTTCCATTTTCTTCCATGTCTTTCTGGTTTTGGTCTCCATTTTAACGCTTAAAATTATTTGGTATCATTTTAGCAGAGCAGCCTATCATTTTATGCACTTCTTTGTATGTTTTCCCATCTCTAATCAACTTTTGACTCAAAGTATGATTTTCAGAGAGAAATGCACAGGACAACCTTTTCTGCATTTATCCTTAAATAAGGGGAACTTGTTTGACACCAGTTTTTCACAGAATAATTTACCTC
>JAOTQY010000018.1:11018737-11030302 GCA_026413445.1 Dolichallabes microphthalmus | reverse complement strand
ACCCGGAGGAAACCCACCAAGCACGGGGAGAACATGCAAACTCCATGCACACAGAGACGGGAATCAAACCCGGACCCTAGCGGTGCAAGGCGACAGTGCTAACCACTACACCACCGTGCCGCCCCTCTTACTATTATTATTATTATTATTATTATTATTATTATAGGTGTTGTTGTTGTTGTTGTTGTTAATAGGCAATAGGATAGTAAACTTCATTACAAAATTAATCACTACCTTTAGATGCGGTCTAAGGTTTAAGTACTGTTAACCTGTCGGCCTTTTAGAGCATTCCAACTTAGACTCAAATTAAATAAGGGTTAAATATGGCTTCACATATGTCCCTCTTTAAAAAAAAAATAAATAAATAAATAAGCAGACAGAAAGCGGGCCCCTCTTTGCATTCATATTGTCCCTAGCCTTAAAAGTACACTCAACTGCTCATGCTCTAATGAAGCCTGAGTCAACTTAACCTTCAAACAATTTTTTCCATATGGACGGCTACCAATTATTGCTTAATATTGTGGATAACTGCCCTCACTGTTTTGGATGGTCTCACACTTGCTTATAGTCTTGTCTCAGCAAGACTTTTCTCAGCATGTCTCAGCATTTTCTTGTATCAGCATTATTAAACAAGGGGTGTTCAAGTCAAACCAGGACTTGTGATGAAATTTGTTGTGAATGAAGGCGAATAAAGAATGACATTTTCAAAAACCTCAGGCACAGTGCTGAGATGAGACTTTTTGCTAAAGTAAACATTTGAGTGGTGGTAATGTTGTAATGAAGGCTGGCCAAGTGGAGAACCCACTGTGGTAGTTCACGTGAACATTAAGCCATTGGAGTGTCTGATCCTTAAAAATTGACAGATAAGTTGTGGCCAACTTGTCTGTGGGAACTGTACACACAATAATTCACAAACACCACTTACTGTACACATTACAGGAACTCGGCTGGGAGTTATTCCACATCCCCTGTACAGTACTGACCTCACCTCAAGCCATTTCCACATGTTTGGGAAATGAAAGGAGTTCAGACATGAAATGGTGGCCTCCAAGGAACTCCTTTAATTTCCCCCCAAATAATAATGCTATATTATTATTAATTTCCCAAAAATATTTAGGCTATATTACCAGAAGACATGTCAGTTACACTACTACTTGGATACCATCAAGGTAGAAAGTTTTCTCAGTAAGTCAGAGCCATGATCAGACATGAAGCAGGTAGTTCGATCATGGCTCTAGTGTACTGAGAAAACCTTCTACCTTGAATGTATCCATGTAGTAGTGTAACTAACATGTCATATGGTAATATAGCATTCTTTGTCCAAAATACTGTAGCTTCTCCAGAAGATTAAATACATAGTGAACGTCACAATAAATTATGTCACTGTGGCTTTAACCATTACAGTGAAGAAGAAAATAACTATTTCAAAGTTTAGATAAGGAAGTACTGTAGTATTCTCAACATTGCAGTAGCACATGATGTCAATGTTGCTGAATAAGTGGAATCCGTTTTACAAAACACATTAACTCAAAGTTACACTTCCCTTATGAATTTTTTTAAATTACAATCTTATTTACAAATTGAGGCTATAATGTATAATGTGTTGTATTATGGACTTTCAGTATTAAAATTGTTGTTGTTGGAGTGGATACGTACCTTTCATAATGATTAAGTTGACTATGACTTTTTCATCATTGAACCATCCAGGAACATGCACACGACAGCCATATTTTCCAGAGTCTTCCGGAGTAGTGCCGAGGATTGTCAAAGATGCATCTCCTCTCTGTAATTCTCCATTTAGCTGATATCTCTGTGATGCTTGCCTCACTACTACATCTCCATTCGAGGCAATAATTTCATCACCACACCCAGAATATGGAATATCTCCCCTCATCCAACATATCTCACATTTCCCATGATAAGATAAGTTATATTTGCACGGCAGAGTGACGTTCTGTCCACTGGAGACTTTAACATTGCACCTGCTTGGACAGACTAAAGAGGGATGTGAAGGAGAATGTTAGATATTGTTTAGCAGTGATTTTTAAAATGTTGTTACAGTGGAGAATAGAAAAGGCATTAAAAAAAGAAATAATGTATAATATAATATAATAAAGATCATTAGATAGATGACTGTGAAAGAACCTTTAAAAACCCCTGTTTTACGCAGTTAATCTGGATTATGGGTGCAATACATCAATGTTCATACAGCTGTGTTACACCTCATAGAAGTGCCCATTCTTGACTATTAATTTGCTTTCTATTGTCTATTAAAGTAATCCTGTTTATAGAGAATATATTTGTAACCGAAACATGAACTTGAACCAAATAATTAAAATGAATCAGTCACTGCATTTAACTTAATAACACAACCCTGCACTATTGCTACAGAATGCAGTATGTACAGTAGCCTCAAATACTTTATTGACTTTTTGTTAATCGTGCCTACCTGTGAGACAGAGAAAGAGGCAGACTAAGGAGATCTGAGAATATACCCAACCCATGGTGGTAGCTTTCCTCTGACTGATGAATCTCTTTACTTCTCTCCTCTTTACTTGAGCGTTTCACGTTTAACAGAAACTACATGTGACTTCCTGCATGATGTCAGGGGAAATCATGTGTCATGCTATGCTGTCAATTTTTATTAGATAAACAAACTGAACTGTGGTACAGTACAAATCAATTCTGATTGGATCAACTGAATTTTAAGAAACATCATTAAATGTTTTTTTTCCCTAAAGAAAAAAAAACATTAAATCATTTTTTTAAAATTATTCCACCATGTCAGATTCATAATGTTGTTCCTCTAAATCTGATCAGTTTTGCAACACTAGGTGCCACTATTGGGCACATTTTTTCAATTATATCGACAAACCAATATGTTTTTTAATCAATTCCTCTTTCATCTTGGTCATCTTTGTGCAAGAGTTTTATCCTTGCGAAAATCACAATGGGTCTGAAGCCTATCCATAAAACATTGGGCGCGCACTGGATGGGTTGCAACTGCATTAGACGGCACCATTCATACACACAAATACACTACACACAAATACACTACACTTTCCCACACTCCTTCACACATAGGGCCAATATAAATAGAGTAGCTTTTCTACCTGTGAATGAGAAAGTGTTTTGTGAGCTGGGAGGAAACCAGAAAACCTCAAGCAAACAAGTACAGACATGGTGAGAAGCTCATCACACAAAGTGGTAAGTTATTCATATGTTTATTGCATGCATTTAGTGATATTTTTCATTTATAGGTATAGAATAATTTCTATTTCATGAAAAGAGTAAAATGACTTAAGTGTTCTTTAACTCGTTCCTTTGGAGTGAACTTTAAAGATTTTACCTGCAGTGTAATGGATTTCACATTGAGAGCAGACTCCGCTTTGAATCTCTCTAAATTCTTTGTTCTACTGTTCATAGAACAATTAAGGTTTATTTGTCTTTTTTTCTGGGTGACCTCTTCAGGATTCCTTGTATGTACAGTATAACTGCTATATATATAAAACAGAAATTTTCCATGCATGTAGGATTCCATGCAGAACCTAAAGAACTAAAGAACTTCAGGGTATATGCATTATATTACCAAAAGTATTCGCTCATCTGCCTTCACATGCATATGAACTTGAGCGCCTTGCTTTGTGCACTGGTGCGCAGTCATGTTGGAACTGGTTTTGGGTTGTTTTTCCGGAGTTGGGCTCGGCCCCTTAGATCCAGTAAAAGAACTCCTAATGGTTCAGCATACCAAGACATTTTGGATAATTTCATGCTCCCTTCCTGTTTCAACATGACTGTGCACTAGTTCACAAAACAAGGTCCATAAAAACATGGATGAGTAAGTTTGGTGCCGAAGAACTTGATTGGCCTGTACAGAGTCCTGACCACAACCCGAATCAACAGCTTTGGGATGAATTAGAGCGGAGACTGCGAGCCTGGCCTTCTCGTCCAACGTCAGTGTCTGCCCTCTCAAATGCTTCTGGTCAGACAAGAACGGTCATAATTTTCCAAAAACTTACTCCCAAACCCTGTGGAAAGCCTTCCCAGAGGGGTTGGAGTTGTTATAGCTGCAAAGAGTGGATCAACATCGTATGGGTTAGGATGTCACTCAAGTTCATGCGCACCTGAAGGCAGGCGAGCAAATATGTATGCAATATAGTGTATATGTAAAGAGATTAAATCTTTTTGTTGATGATTTAAGGCTAGTTTTTAACTTTCATCTGATACATTTTGTCATCTTTTTCCCCTTTCACATGTGTGTTACCATCATGTATAAAATAAGAATCAGATTTGAGCCCAGGTGGTAGTATTTACATTCAATTTTTATTTTTTTTGTCAAGCACATACAATGGAAAAAAAGATATCAGATAGAAATAGAAATATCATAACTTTGAGGGTACAGTTTTATGAGGACACTAAAGACAAGTAAAAGACCAATAAGTATTTAATAAGATAAAAACTTTTTTTTAAGTGCAAAACTGTACTGTAGTACACTATCCATCCAACTAAACCAAATGAAAAAATTATGCCTTACAAACAAACAAAAAAAAGATATACAGTAATGCATATTCCAGACAAAGTAAGGTCTTAGTCAGAAAGTTATAGGAAAACAATATTAAAGTGATAGTTTACTTGGAACCAGATTAAGTTTAAGGATGAGATTAAAATTATGTATGTGTTTTTTAAAACTGGATAGTCTCTCATTAGAGTGAAAGGGGAAAAAAGCTGTTTAAAACTGAATAATTATTACACTTGTCTTAAAAAAGTAAAAAATTAACATTCCATGTTTGTCCGAATAATGTAATAATTCGCTGTAATACATCATTACAAATGAACACCCACATGTGCTACAGGCATATGAGAAGGGGAGATGCTGCTGCTGCTGCTGCGGTGGCGTCTGGGGGCATTTTCCGTTTCACTGCTGTCTTCACGTTTTCTGGCGCGCCGCAGTTCTAAGGGCAGAAAGACTTTAGTGCATAGCAAGCAAAGGGCCTCATGAGTCATCTTTTTCACTTCCACTCTTCCAGAGAGACACTGTCTGAGAGCTAAATTAAACTGCCATGCAGCAGAAGGAAATGTGGAAATTTCACAACACGACAAACACAACTCTCTCGATTTTGCATATGATGTATTGAGTCATCTCAGTTTTAGCTTTTAATTAGATTTAGGATTTCAAGCATTTCATAAGAATTGTTGAGAAAATGCTGCATAATAAAATCAAGTTTTAACATGTCAATTCAACGGTGATGCTTCCTGAATTTTGTTGAGCCAAGGGGACAGAAAATGCATAAAAATTATTTGCCATGTTTTTGTCATTCATACTTTCACAAATGCAAGCCATATAATGTTATATTGACAAATTCCTTGTTTAGCTAGAACATGGGCAATTCAAACTAATTAAAAATCTTTTAAAATCTTCATAACTTTAAACCACATTGCAATGCATTAATGTTAATAGCCAGAAAATAATTTGTAAAAAAAAAAATTAAACATTCAATCAAATCATGGTATATGAATAAGATAAGATCTGGCAATACTGGCAATAAAAACAAAAAGGAGTGTTTTGTAAAGTTTCTTCAAGTTGTACTATATTGAAAACACTAAAAAACATAATATGATGATCTACCATATGTATTTAATTGCTTGTTGAAAATATGCACTCATTACAAATCTTCCAGAAAGCTAATTTAAAACTTATAACAATGTGGCAAACACTCAAACATCACTATTTTAAAAATTGTCATTCTTCTATAGTGGATATCATGACGTGGACTTTGGTAAACGTTTGTCCATTAACACCATTTGTCACTGCATCTACAAATTAATTCATAAAGACACCTACATCAATACTGTCCAGAGTTTTCAAAGACTTCTCAGGGCGCTGTCTCATCTGAGATGGACAATGGCACACTGGAAGCGTGTTTTCTGGTCTGAGGAGTCAATATTTCAAATAGTATTTGGAAACAATGGATTTCATGTTCTCTGGATTAAAGAGGAAAAGCACCATCCAAGCTGTTATCAGTGTCAGGTCTAAAAGGCAGCATCAGTCATGGTATGAGGGTGTGCAGTGACCGTGGCATTGGTAAATTGCAAATCTGTGAGGGCACCATTAATACAGAAAAAAATATGCTTTTTGGAGCAATATAGCTCCATACTGTAGCTGACATCCAGATAGCATCTTTTTCAGAGACACCCCTGTACAGCAGGACAATGCCAAACCGCATTCTGCTCACATTACACATGGATGGCTGCTAAACACAGAGTATGGGTGCTAGACTGGCCTGCCAGCTCCAAATGAGAATGTGTGGAGCATTATGAAGTGCAAAATGTGGCAATGAAGACCCTGTACAGTTGAACAGCTGAAGACCTCCATAATGGAAGAATCAGGGGAAATCCCACTAGCTAAATTTGAACAACTGTTGTCTTTAGTGGCCAAATGCTTAAAAAGTAGTATTAACAGAAATAGTCTGCTAATAAATGTTACACGGACATAAACAGTTAGGAAAATGTTGCATCTATCAGATTTAAAATGAGTGCATATTTTCAACAAACCATTAAATTCACATGGTAAATCATCAAATAATGAGTTTTCGATATAGAACAAAGTAAAAAGACGCACAACAGATGAGTCCTTTTGGTTTTATTGTCCATTCCTACTCGGTCTCAACTTTTTTGGAATTGGGGTTGCATCTGAGAGCATTTAATTTGACCCACATTAGACCTTTATAGCACATCCATAAACAGTTTTAAAGCACTTCAGCAGGATTTACATAAGGCATACCAAGACTGATGATTTTAGGAAGGTACAGTATTTTTCTTCTTCTTTAGTCAAAAGAGGGAAGGAACTGAATCATAGGATCTTATGGGTCATCTGTTCAAGTAACATGTCCACATCTTCAAAGTAACAGTTAAAGCTAAGCATGACCTTGATGTATTTATTGTATTTGCTGTTTAATAGGATCCAGAAATTAATGCTTATTTGATACTGGACATATTCTCTAAGGTGTGCTAAGATTCTGAGTTACTTATCCAACGGTCAGTAGTTCGAGCCCCAGCACTGTCAGTTTGCCTAGGTTGCTGTTAGACCCTTGATCAAGGCCCTTAACCCTATCTGCTCCAGGGATGTTGTATAATGGCTGACCCTGTGTTATGACCCCAGCCTACTTACAAAAAAGCTGGGATAGTGAATATGAAATAATTTCACTGTGCACTATTGTACTGTATATGTGACAAATAAAGGCTGAACTGAACTTTTCCCAAAAGCACTTTAAAACCCTTGAAACTCAAGCAGCACGGATACAGTACATGCCGGCAACTCTGCATAGGTCAATGATGATTTTTTAAAAAGTGCTTATATACTGTACTGTAGAAGCCTTTCTGTGTGTGTTAACATGGATGATTCAGACTTCAAACTGTGTATTTGGGTTTTTGGATATGTCAGGTAGAACAAAAGTTATCATTACTTTTATGAAGGGTACATTTTACCAGAATATTAGAATGAAGATGTAGAACTCTCAAAATGAGCATATGATTGTTGTTAATTTTATTTATTTATTTTTTGGTCATAGAAACAACCAAAACCAACCATAGAAACACATGATTGTGTGTATTTGTATTTCTTTTTCTTTGTGACCCAGTTTCAAATTTTTCGCTCAGTCATGTTTGGGGAAGTTGGTTAAAATGAACTAAAATTCAGTTCATTATATTGCCTATTTTATACTAAAAAAAAAAGAAGAAGGGATATGTCACTCTATACTGCACAATCCTAAGATGTTAATAAAAAAAAATTAGCAAAATAAATAACGACTAAAATGCTCTAAGCTTTAAGGGCTTTGTTTTAAACATGGGGTACTGTACATCCAGTCAAACTTACTCCATATAAGTGCCAAGATTAAACCAGGTATGAAGATTACAGCTCCCACTCTCAGTACATTCAGGATAAAGGTTTCCAGTCTACTCTATATAAGCAAGAAAAAAAATCATTATAGTTTGAATGAAGTTCATTAGAGCTTGAACGTCTGTTTGCTTTAGGGCAATATGAAAAATGCATTCACACAAACCTCAGAACGTGCTCGCTGAACAGCTGAACTGTATCCTGAGTTCTGTCCTGATCCTGTATCCTGTATCCACATGGCAGTGACTTCTGAAATGAGTTGACATTGAGTTGATATACTGTAAGATTGGTTGAAATGGGTTGTTTGTTATACAGTATCTCATTTGTTCTGTCTTTCTCATAAACTCTGCGCATTGAGAAAAACACAGCTGGACTAGAATATTGATGGCATGGCAACAGACTTGGATTGCTGTCTTAAGTGAGGATAATAAGGATAGATTTATATGTTTTTTTTTGGTCTGTCTGTCTATCTCCATCCATCTATATTAAGTAGCTAAGTTAAGTTACAGGAAAAAATGTAATGTCAGGAACATTATGTATATCACTCACTCACTTTATACCACTTTATCCCAAATACCGGAGCCTATCCCAGGAGACTTGGGGCACGAGGTGGGTACATCCTGGGACACGGACACCCATACACACACTCGCACACTCGCACGCTCTTTGACACACTATGGGAAATTTGAATACACCAATTAACCTAATCTGCACATCTTTGGACTGTGGGAGGAAACCGGAGGAAACACGCCAAGCACAGGGAGAATATGCAAACAGACTCCAGGCGGGAATCAACCCCTGCCCCTGGAGGTGCAAGGTTAGACAGTGTAAACCACTAAGCCACCGTGCTGTCTGTTATGTATACTATATAAACACAAATTAAGAGACCTATGGCATAATTGTAGATACATAAATTTAAAGAAAAAACCTTACCATGTATTTGATTTGCTGCAGAAGTTGGGAATAATTTTGTGAGGTTGAGTATGTCTAGTCCTTTAAAAAGCAAACTCAAGTCAGATTATCAGAGTAAATTGTTATTTCCTAATAACTGTTGGTCATAAACATGTTATTGTGTAATAATATTGGGGATGTACTTACCACCTGTAATGATTAGATAAACGCTGTAACTAATGTCATTGAATAGTCCCTGTATCTCGATACGACATACATAAAATCCAGTGTCTGCTTTCTGTGCTGCCTTGATTGTGAGTGAAACATCTCCATGCTTGAGTTTACCGGGTAAACTGTATCTGTGTGACTCTCTATAGTTTACAGTCAGTCCATCAGTGGCAATGACTACACGTTTACAGTTGAACCAGGATTGATCTCTTCCCCAACAAACATTTGATATGCCGTAAGTACTGACATCATATTGACAGGGTAAAGTAACCATATCCCCAACTCGTCCGACCACTGTCATAATAGATCCTTCACACACTAGAGAAACAGTATAGAGGATTTACAGTACACAGATCAAGACACTCTGCATTGTTACATCAGCTCCTGTGATATACTTATAGACTTAACCTTTAAGTAGCTGATAGATGGATTACCCCTAAAGAAAATGTACAGTACTTACATACAACCAAGATGTCTAATGTAATAAGAATCACGGACATCAGCATTTTCTCAGCTGTACAGTCTCTTAAGAATAAGCACTTGCTTATGGAGAAATGAGTTGCAAACTGAAAATAGTCCGACTACTTCTGTTTTCCATGAGTGTGGTTCACCAGTAGGAAAGATTTTTTTAAACAGCTTGAGACATACCATTTGAGTAGCTGTTTGTCCCAGTGCAGATTTGACTAATGGTATAACTCAAAGTGTTTTATACATGATATTCTTGTAAATACTGTATATAATGCAGTAATTAAAATGGCACATCCACATGTTAGAGCCGTGAACTGATTTTGATTTGGGGTGGAGCGAGTAAATACACATTACAACATTGACAATGCTATGTTATATCCTGGTCGTTCAGTATATTCAGGTAGTCGGCTAACTTCATTTTATTGCCACATAACATTGCAGAGGTCTTTTCTGTTCTGATCTGTTCTCTTCTATTTAACTCATATTTAATTTTTATGACAGGTTATTCTGTATTATTATTTTGGTCTGGTTATTATATATTAGTCTGGTCTAATCAATTCTCTCAGTTCCATACCATGTCATACAATACACTCACTCTCTCATCGTCTATACCGCTTTATCCTGTTTACAGGGTCGCAGAGGGCCTGGAGCCTGTCCCAGGAGATTTAAGGCACAAGGTGGGGTGCGCCCTGTACAGAGTGCCAATCCATCACAGAGCACACACAGACACACATGCACTCATACACTAATTCACATGATATGGGAATGCAGATTAGCCTAATCTGCATGCCTTTGGACTGTGAGAGGAAACTGGAGCACCTGAAGGAATCCTACCAAGTAAGAGGAGAATATGCAAACTTCGTGCGCACAGGCCCGAAGCGGGAATCATACCCTCGACCCTGGAGGTGCAAGAAGACAGTGCTAACCACTAAGCTACCATGCTGTCCCAATAAAATACAATACAATACATCAAATTAACTCAAATCAAATCTTTTCCCTTTAATATGCTAAATTATAATTTTGCACTGTGCATACTGCCAGCAATAGCATATACAGTACTCAATCACTCACTCACTCATTGTCTATACTGCGTTATCTTGTATACAGGGTCACGGGGGCCTTGAGCCTATTCCAGGAGACAGGGTACACACATCACAGGGTACACACATGCACAAAATGTGGGCAATTTGGGAACACCAATTAGCCAATCTGCAAGTCTTTGGACTGTGGAAGGAACCCCACCAAGCACAGGCAGAACATGCAAACTCCAAGCACACAGGCCCCAAGGCAGGAATCAAACCCTCAACCGTTGAGCTACAAGACAACAGTTCTAACCACTATGCCACCATACCGTCACAATAGCAGTGGATACAACGGACAGTTGTATTGCATTCACCAACACATATGCTCTCTATCTCTCTCTATCTCTCTCTTACACACTTGTTCCTAAACATTGCCTACCCAAATGCATAACCAGTCACTTAGTGCAAAATATAGATTCAGTAATGAATGAAAGAAGCATTAAGTGCAAGCTCAGTCAGATGTTTAATTTACTTTTGTATCAAAAATAATCCGTAGACTACATGATCCTTACATATGACTTACAAACCCAATTATATGAACTTGACATACAAAAATACAGTACATTCTTCAATTAAATTAAGTGAAATTTTATTTGCAATGCTTTTGACAGTGGTTGATGTCGCAAAGCAGCTTTACAGAATCAAAAGAAAATTAGGAAGATTGGTGTGAAATGTGAGACACTGAAAGGGGACAGCCGAAAGACAAAGAAGAAGGTGTGAAATGTGAGAAAATAGGAATTAATCAAAATGGTGAGTTTATTCCTGGCGAGCAAGTAGAGGGTGACAGTAGTGAGGAAAAACTCCCTGAGATGGCAACAGAAAGAAACTGTGAGAGGAACCAGACTCATCTTCATCTTCATTTGGGTGATAATGGTCAAATGTTTTTTATCTACTTGGTGCTTATTTTCTGTGTGCAATAAAGCAACTACTTAAATAAACTCAAATAGGCAGCTAAATCCAGGCAAAGACACAATGAACAATATACACCCCCCCCCCCCCCCC
>JAOTQY010000018.1:10974188-10990811 GCA_026413445.1 Dolichallabes microphthalmus | reverse complement strand
TAGAATGATAGATAGATAGATACTGTAGATAGATAGATAGATAGGATTTGCATGCCATGATGGTTCAACAATTGGTTCAACTGTCTCTAATGTGGAAAAATCTGTTCTATATTGTGGCATGTATGCTACTTTTTTTTTGTTTTGTTTCATTTGCACCATCTGGGATAAAACATGTTATGAGTCTATGCAACCACTCATTCATTTTAAATAATGGATGAGATTTTAGTAAAATTATGCTCGGGTTTCTGTTCTGGAGGACGGCGAGCAGTTAGTCAGTTGTTTTTGTTGAGGTCCAGAGGTCCGTCTTGCTTTAGCTGTTTTATCTGCTATTGCTAGCCCTGCTGTGAAATCCTGCAGTCTAGTGCTGACTGATGTCATCGAGTGCCTGACACATGCACAAGGGGAAAAATAAAAAGTTGTATGAATTCCTATTTGCCCGTTCTGATTCAAGTTGCATAACCGCATATCAGATATGTATCTGGTCTAGGATCACATCTGAAAATGATTTAGATCCGATCTGAAAAATAATATATTTGTGCATTCCGCCCGCCTTAAAAAAAAGATTAGATCTCTCATACTAGTGTAAAAATATCTGAATTGACTCGGTAGAGGCCGGCAATATGAATGGAGCCTTTGACTTAATAAAGAAACCTCAAAGTATAAAGTTAATAACAATGAAAGAAAATAGACGTTTAATTATGCAACTGCATGAAAATTAAAATAGTACTAAACATTAATAATTTGTTTTTATTTAGTATAATAAAATGCATCTCAAAAGGGGAAAAAAATCCAGTTGAGGGGAAATGTTTGCATTCTCTGTTTTTGATCGAAAAAAATATATATTGGTAACAAATTAAAGGAATAGACCCTGATTAAAAATTCTTGGCAAATTAAAAGCCCGCTTGCCCCTTTTGAAATCAATTAAAACCTGCTCTGTAATAACAATACAAATTTTTTTACAGGATATTTACATTCACTGGCCATGTTATTAAGAACATGAAGTTCCTCCAATATTTATCTGTCATGCTTTGTCGAGCCTCAGCTTCCCATTTTTATCAGAATGGAGTAGGACCTGATGTGGTCTTCCGTTGTAGCTGAAATGTCTCAAAGTTTTGAGCGCTTTGAGATGCTTTTCCGCTCACCATGGATGTAAAGAGTGGTTATATATGGCTTGCTGTAGCCTTCCTGTTGAATAAAACCTTGTGATTCACTTCTTTAATTACTCTTTCTCACTCACTCATTCTCTATACTGCTTATCCTGTACAGGATTGTTGGTGGCCTGTTTTTGTTTTCTATACATTTTTTTTTTGTAAAATAGTACTAATCGTAGTGTGTAAAAATAAATAAATAAATCACCAAATCCGTGATATACAGTACTCTAAGTAACTATCACGTTTTCTCCCATTC
The DNA here is from genome assembly GCA_026413445.1 of Dolichallabes microphthalmus. Classification (NCBI taxonomy): domain Eukaryota; kingdom Metazoa; phylum Chordata; class Actinopteri; order Siluriformes; family Clariidae; genus Dolichallabes; species Dolichallabes microphthalmus. The sequence goes on along the minus strand of JAOTQY010000018.1, from coordinate 10,989,404 downwards.
TGAGATTGTGTAAGCATTAGCTAAAGGCTTTAAAAAAGGTGCCACGTGATCAGCTGTTCGGATAATTGCATGCAATAGGCATACAAGGTGTTTCTAATGATGTGATGATTTAACACTCTGATGGGAAAGAAATGCTGTCGAATCGAAACACACTGAATACACTCATTCTGTATAGCGCTTATCCTGTTCTGGGTCACGCCAGGCCTGGAGCCTGTCTCAGGGGACTCGGGACGCTTGGTGGGAAACACCCTGGACAGGACGTCAGTCTATGCACACACACACAATTTGGGAGGACTGAGGCTAACCACTTCACCACTGTGCCGCCCACACTAAATAAATTCATAGCATAAATTCTTTTTTATCATCATAAAAAATTCCTTTTTCTCCTTTATCACATATTTAAATGACAAGACAGTTTGTGCAGTGTATCATAACGATATATTTATATGCAGAAAAATCATCGCTTTATAAAAACAGCACACAGATGTTATTACGGGGGGGAGGAAAATCTGATTTATTTTATTGTCCATTTCATAAAGAGATACATATAAAGTCATAACAAAATCTCTTTGCAAGCCCAGATCTGTCATTTCCATGTATATTCACGAGTTGTCCGATTGTACTGAAACGCATAAGAAAATCTTCCAGAGGGAAAGAGGGGGAAAGTGTGTGTGTGTGTGTTTGTGAGAGAGAAAGTGATTCAGTTCCTCTTTCACACTTTTGTCTTCATGCAGAGCTCTGAGGCATTAAATAAAGCCTGGCTGAAATCAAAGAGTACCGTGTATATAGCTTTCAGTACATCGTGTAAAGTTATTCCAGGTCAAAACTGACAGCTGTGCCTTTAGAAACCTTAGGAGAGAGAGGGATGGACTGGTGAGACAAGACACATGGACTAGTATTGGTCATGATAGCGAAAGGAGATACTCTTTATAAGCTCTCAGTGGCAGAAAGAATGGTAAGTTTAATTAGTCTGGGTTTAGATCAGGGACTGGGTTTTCCCAAAGTTCAAGTCATTTTAACAGGAAGAGAGAGAGAGAGAGAGCAAGAGAGTTCAGTGATGCTCGCTCTCCCACTGAACAGCGATCCTTGTGCTGTGACGTCTACAGAAAGCTCGTACAAGATTGTTGAGCTATTTGCTGCTAATGCTAAATGGCTCACTTTTTCCAGATCCTTACATAACTTAAAACAACAACAACAACAAAAGATCACTAAAAAAAAAAAAAATCGATGGGCGTTCAAGTCAAAACGGGACTTTTTCATGAACAAAGGAGTAAAGTGTATTCACATTTACAGAAGACTTCAAGATCATCACGGTGATGAGACTCGTACAATGTTTTAACGGTGCAAACATTTTAAATATGGCTGTATATGGTGATTGACGATCTCGGCCAAGGTGGCTCAGAGTCCACTCAGCGAGTGGAGCGCCTCATCCTTGAAAATTGGCGGATAACTTGATGCCAGCTTGCAGAAGAGACGCATCTGTCTGTGGGAAGTATCTGTCTGTAGACAAGATCATTTACAAACACCATAGCTGAGAGTTATTGCTACATAGCTATTTACACATGTTCGGGCCATTAAATGAGTTCCTGGGAGGCCAGCGTTTCAGATTTCATCATCATGGCTGAGAAAACTTTCTAACGAGATGATATCCGCTGGGATACGTGTATTAATGTAACGGGATTATATAGAGAAATAAACCTCTTAGTTTTTACTCTCAGTTTGACTTGAACGCACCTCGTAATTTAGTATTTTCTTTATTTCTGCAGAACTGAGTTTTATTTTCACTACCGAGCAGTAGCACTTCATTTGGTCTCTGTTTTAAAGCTCAGACTTCCTCCTCTCTTCATACAAAAAAATAACAAAAAAACGCACGAGGAACATTTCTGAAGGAAACACTGGCGTTTATTCATCACCTCCGAACAGCGATCTCTCCCCAGAGCTCTGCAAGTGTCCTCTGAAGCATAGCACATGCAATTTTTATTGCATTTCACATAGAAAAGGTTTCCATCATTTCGAAATGAATTCTTCATTCTTCTTTTTATCAGAGACAGACATACACTTAAAAACCCCTGCATCCACCCTAACGCCCGGACATCACAATTATAATTTATAACAGTAAAAAAAAAAGAAAAAAGACGAAACAAAAAACAACTCTGTGCCGTCCAGTATTGCAGACGTCCGTACTCAAACATGCTGTGACTGTGAATGTGCACAGGAGAAAAAACGAGCCAAAACAATCGAGCAGGATCAGCATGATTGTTTGAGCAGGAGGTGGACAGTCTTAAATTCACTATTATAAATATATAATTATTCTTAAATAAAAAATATTTGTTTTCCATTACACCTGGTTCTGTCTGTGAGGACGGCTTCCCATCCTGCTGGCGCTCGACCAATGGCAGTGTCCCGGGTAACAGACCAATCAGCATCCCTTCACTGTTGCAGCACTGTAAGAGAGCAGAGGGAACAACAGGTCAGACGGTTGGTAGAGAGGCAACACTGCGGGTTCATTTGATGAAATACACAAGCACCCCCTTTTAATTCAATGGGTTTAAAATTGGAAAATAATTCCCCTTCATGCACAGACAGTATGTACAGGATCTGGATCAATCTTCAAAAATGTATCTAAAAGTATAAATCCTCAAACTGGGTTTCTCCGACTTACACACAGAATACGAAAACAGCCAAGTGGTGCAGTGTCCCGTTCTTTTTCGTCTTATATAGTTAGTGTCAATGTTATTTTGGGTTCGAAAAGAAAAAGACACACAAAAAAAAAGAAAGAAAAATAAGAATGAAGTCTTTGTCACAGTCTGAAAAAACCCTCCAGATATCGCTGCAGCTGAATTACAGCAGAGATTAGGTTTCGTCCCGTTTCTGTACGTCATGTTTGGCACCTCCATTTTAAGAATTCATGAGTATATTTCATGTATCTTTTGATTATCCAGAATATCAGAACACGTTTATTGGAGTAATGTCTCTTTTTATTTCTCTATATAATCCCCTCCTACATGAATGCACATATCCCAGATTTTCACCAGAGCTTGAATACCATCAAGAAAGTTTTTTTCCACTACGCTGAGCCATGATCGAACCACCTGCTCACATCTGAAACAACGGACCTTCCAGGAACTAATGGCTTAAGCAGATGGAAATACTTAAGAGTGAAATCAGCACTGCATGGGGGTGTGGCAATAACTACCAGCAGAGTTCTTGTAATGTGCAAGTGGGGCATTGTCAAAAGTCCCGGTTTGACTTGAACGCACTTTAAATGTGGTGGAAATTGTATAATTATAATTTATAGTCTTATAATTATACATAATGTGACGGAGTATATTAGATCTGTGAATCATAAGTAAACAGTCAATTTGATTCAATTCAATTGTTTTGGCACGGCAATTTTCAATTTGTTTAAATTCAGTAGAGTTTACTGCCTGATTTGTGTCAAGTTTTTTTTTAAGTATTAAAAACTACAAAAATCATGAAATAAACACTGTGACTGCCAATCTTCTGCTCCAGTCCAGTAGGTGGTGGTATTGCACCAAACCACCTACAAAATTAAAAGAAGAGGACGGGCTACTCCTGCAAAACATAGTTGAAAACATAAGTGTTTGCATAGGACGCAAGCAATTTGTATTTTCTGCAAATGCTGTGGTGGGGTTTTTTTTAATCCAACCTTTTTTTTTTTTAAACAAACAATCTGTTAAATTATTTTGTGGGTATAAAAAAAATATATTTTAATTATAAAAGCCTAAATCGATTTTGAATGATCAATTGAGAAACATGATGGACTAAATTGCAAAATCCATTAAATCACATTTCACAGAGTAAAAGGTTTTCCCAGGCCTCCACACATGTTTAATAAACTTGAGATCATTTCTCAGCAACATATAACGTTCTAAACTGCAAACTGACAAAGTCGACCCAGTTTCAAAAATTTCAATAATTAGGTTTGAACTACAGACAATAACTCAGTCAAAACATAACATTTAAATACGACATGCAATCTTAGCACATTTGTTCTGTTCTAACCTTTACTCATCTGTTTGCAGGTGAGAAAATAAACTTTTATTTGCACACAATATTCGTTTCTTTCCTGATAACAGCTCTACTTCATTATTGTGAAGTTTGACAATAGTAGACTTTTGTTTTGGAGTAATGCATGTTACAGAGTTCTGACTAATCTCGTCTATGGCTTTAGAGGTATTTTAGATGAAATGCATTAGTCAGGGAAGATACAAAAAAATAATGACAACTAGGTAAAATTCTTGAAGTTCACATTTTATTTATATACTCTTAAAACATCAGAAAACATGTACACAATATCTTCCACTGTAATTTTTTTTCAATTGTTTTACAGCATTCTCTGACCTGCAAACAGATAAAAATAATAAATGTAAAAAATAAAGAGATCGAAATGAAACAAAGCCAACCACCGAAAATAAATACCATTTTGCTCTGATTTCGACAAATAAACGTCAGTCAGTCAGTCAGTCAGTGTGGTCTACCAAGCAAAGTGTTTTCTCTTTATTTAATTTTTTTTGCGATCAAGCTCCCGATCTCTGTCTACTTGCGTACTTGTGAAGACCAGGCTCTCCTACAGTAAATCCCTTCTCAGGTGGAGAAAAATACAGTTCAGAATGCTCGTGTAAGTGAAGGACAAACATAGATACAGAGAAATTACACATTTCCTCTTTAACAAAACTTGCTTCATACAAATTTAAACCCTTTGTTCTCAGGTATGAAATGTTCACAGGATGCCGTATCATCACCCCATTCTTCTGGTAAAATACATGTTGAATACTGTATATGTATTTATATCTATATACACTATTGTGTATCGCACATGTTCAGCCCTGTGATCCAAAAAGAAAAAAGAAAGAAAAAAGGGGGTGATATGACACTATGAAAAATAAAGTTCAGGCACAACAACGACAAAAAACACTATTTAAAACATTCCTCCAAGAGACAAAACACTAAAATCAGAGGGGAAAAAATCGTTGAACTAGCAAGCCAACAATTTAAAAAAAAAAAAAAAAAAAAAAAAGAACTTTAACTTAATTATGATTAAACATATTATATTTAGGTATCAGAACTGCTGTCTTGTGCTTCAGTGCGCTAGTTTTCAGCAAGACAGTTTAATAACAGTCTTCTCTTAACGGTATAATGAAACTTTTTTTATGAATTTTAATGCTCGATTGTAACGAAGAGTGCTCATGATGAAGCACGGCCATAAATAACGGATGAACAAAAAGAAACTACCACGGCCATGCGAGAGCGAAAGGACATCAACATCTGAGAAAAATATTTCAGATATCGATATAAATGTCAGAGAGAGTGGAAGACGAACACATGGAAAAGGAAGGAGGAGAGAAAGAAGATGCGAGATGGTGTCAAGCGGAGGAGAACATTGGAGGAGAGAAAAGCTGTGAAGTGGGTGAGAGGATGAAGGAGAAGTGAAGCGAGCAGATGCAGCAGTGAGGGAGGGAATCAGGGCTGCTCACTTCGACTGGCACGTCTGCTTCTGGTTTTATCTGTTAAAGTGATAAACGGGGCCTCTGCTCACTCCGCTCTCTGGCACTTGAGGCGGCTTTGGCTTGTACGCACCTCCGACAAAACCTCAGCTAAACTGCCTGCGAAGCCACCGCTGGCCAAGAACCGCACCCGGATCGAGACTGCTCTCTTCTCCTCAGACTGAGGATCCAGCATCTGATTAAATCTGATAATAAAGGAGGAGCAGCACCAGGCAAGTCTCATCATCTACCTGAGTTAGAGACTTTGTACCCACCAGGGTCCTTTTTCACATTTTTACTGTCTGTCTTTCTTATGCACAGGGCCTTAAGGTGTTGTGTCGTTCAGTTTTACAGCGAGTGTTCGAGTAAGAGACGTCTCTTGCAGAGTGGGTCGAACTCCACATGACCACTAAATCACATTCATCAAAGCCCACAGTGCCTCCTTTCAACACACCCACAAGGAAGCTATAAACTAGGAACAACAGAGATGCCTTTAATCTGGATTAACATTCACATCTCCCTGAAATGTCCTTTAAGCAATAAAACCATTTATCCTGTCTAAGTCCAATTCAATAAATACTATTTAAAAGACTATGAATAATAACATTAATAATAAAAAATAATACCTTTTTTTTTTTTTTGCACCAACGGACTCTTTTACTATACGACACTAAGCAAATGAGTGATCTGGGAAGAAAAAAGGGGCCTAATTATGCACTAATACAGTAATATACTGATGTTAAAAATATCAGATGATAGATTCCATATGGCATAAAGACTCGAAAGAAAGTTAAATTATACATGAAAAAAATTCACATGAAACATGACAACCGTTTCCTATCATCAGCATCATTATTATTATTATTATTATTATTAAGCATCTCTGTCAACTTCCAACGATATTTGGCTCCTCAGACCCCCTAATTTCTTTTTCCATGAAAATAAGCGAGTCCTGTTGACTGGCCTGAAACGTTTTTTTTTTTATGCTTCTCTCTGGCAGGTGGCTGGGTACGGTAAGGGCTCACGAGTGTATTCTTTCTTTTTTGAAAGGGCTATGGGGCAAAAGCCATGCCTGCTTTGCCTACTTTTCAAAGGCACACAGACTCACGTCTCAAACTGAGTTAGCAAGGCGCGAACCTCAGGAGTGAGCTGTTTGGCAGCCTTGGCGGCCTCTGTGATGGCTTTACGATACAGGCCCTTTCTCTTCTTGTCAAAGCGGGACTGGAAGTTTTCGAGAAAGGGAGCAAGTTGAGTAATTGCCAGGAAGGAAGTGGTAGGTGACCCAAACCAGGAGACACGGGCCTCCTGCCTGACTAAAAGCCCGTTATCTTTGCGGCTCACTGTGATAGCTAAGATGCGGGCAGGCCACCAGGGGAAGCCGAGTATTTTAGCCCACACAATGTCCCCTACACAAATGTTCCTGCCATCCAGAGTAACACACTTTGAGACATTTTTGGAAAAAACTGCAGCTTTGAGAGATTTACTGCGCTTTTTTGAATCCTTGGGAGCAGAGGCAGAGGCAGGGACAAAAGTGGAAGATGTCCCAGGGGCAGAGGCAGATCGAAAATCGCCAGGCGGAGGGAAGTCAAGGGTCTCGGTCGAGCTACACTCTGAGTTTGATGACTTTAAGTCATCTGCACTATCGACGCTGCACATGGAGGTACTAGAGGAGTCAGGCTGCCTGGGTTTCAGGGTCATGTATACTACCAGGTTGCCAGCCTTGCTACCGCGCATCTCCTGCCCCTGTTCCTCTGGCTCAGGCTGTGGTTGGCTGTGGTCCGTAGGTGGCTCGGAGAGTGGTTGGAGTTTGGGTCGCACCTGCCTCAATGGGGATTCCAGCTCGCTGTCTGGGCCCTGGGGCTCTGCAGCGGCAGTGGCCTGGCCTGTGGAGCGTGTGGAGGTGCAGCGAGGAGCAGCTAGTTTAGGCAGCGTTAAACGCCCTCCTCCCGGCACTTTCTCCAAGCAAGGTGGCTTACATGAAGAAGAATCATTTTCTTCATTACGGTACCTTTGAGGCTTGATGCGCATCCTGGGTGGCAGCGCGTTGGACATGCCTGGTCCTCCTCCACTAATCTGCTGCAGTCGTCGGGTGAAGTGGACCTTCTGGTGGGACTCCTGAAGAGCCGCGGCCCTCGTCATGGCCTTCGTGTTACCGCTGCTGCCGGTGACCGATTCCCTTTGCCGCTTCTGTGCTTTGGCCATCTTCAGCACTTCACGTGCTTTCGAGTGGTCAACGTTTTTACTCTGCAGCACTTTCTTGGCACCGAGCTGGACTCGGGAAGTGGCTGAGGCCGGTGCTGCAGCGGACACTCCTTTAATCACTCGACTCCCTGCAGCTGTTCCCTTCACGTGGCTCTGGGCCAGAGAGGATGGGGTTGAAGAAGTGACCCGTATTGCTGCAGCTTGCCGCTTGGACACGTCGACCGAGCGGCTCCTGTCCTCTGAGCGTGCCTCGTTGCGAGCTCGCTTCCCAGCACCCGGAGCTGTGCTCTCGTTGCGCCGACGCTTTGCATCATCACTCCGGCAGTCCGATATAGGTCCTCTGCGCGTTTCGCGCTTGTCCCCTTGTACCACAGCCCCTTTGCATTTATCACAGAGCACTTGTCTCGGTCGAAGCTTGATGGCATTCATAATAGAGGTGGGCTCCTCTCTGTATAGCCTGCGCTTTGGCCGTTTGATCTTGCGAGGTGGAGGCTGAGGTAACGACTGGTTGTAGGTGTCCCTGATGAACAGAGGAGGCGGGTAAGGAGCCCCCTCCTGAAACAAAGGCGGGGGTTTTACAGTCCATGGGTTGGGCTCAGGGTTAGGACTAGGTTGAGCCACTGAGGACCCCTGCACAGGTTCCTCTGAAAGGATGTCAGGAGTCCCTTGAGCAACTCCTTTCTCAGTCTCTGACTGGAACGCCTCCGCCTTAAGCTGCATAGATTCTGGTTTGTCCTTGTACTCTCTCTTGGGAAACACAGATATTGGAATTCCAAAGGGTCCAAATCTGAGGACACAGAGTGGAAACACGTAAATATTTCAAAAGTGAATTCAGAATACATTTCATCTCAATTATATTCTGAATATCTTCAGAGAATTTCATTTTTTGTTTACCATCTGAAATCTTTACACATCTTATTATTTTATGATTGCAGCCATTAATTTCACACAGAAGATAGTTAGATTCTGATTTTATAAATACCCCAATTCAATGTTACATTTTGTTCCTGATTTTGTTACAATTTTAAGAACTCGAACCTTTAAAAAACAAACAGTGTCATAATCAAAATTGTTAATCAAAAGATGAAAACCTTAGCCTTATTCAACAGTTTCACCACTAAATGTACTTTGAGTAATTAAATGTAGCCCGTTCCGTATATTAGTTGACCAGCTTCTCGCCGGCGCTGGTGTAAGCGTACAGCGGTACCATGAGTAACGAGTATGAGTGTAATGAGTGGAGTTGAGTTTGGAGTAAGAGGCAGACCGGAGGCTTTTAACGCACGAGACGCGTTTCTGTTGCACTACTCGGAAGCTCATGTATTCGGTACAGAATCGTTTATATCGGAGGCTGAGCGTCGGATCACCAGTCAAAAAAAGCCAAATCTGGCCACCGGTCGATCGACTGCTGCATGAATTGACACACAAAAGAATCGCGATTCATAAATGAATCGATTTTTCCCCATCTTTAGAAGACAGTGGCTGAAAGCAGCAAAGACTCGTGCAGACGCAGGACATTAAATACCTACAAAATGTTCACTGCTGTTTAATTCATGTACATGCTTGTCCAATCCACCTTCATGAATTATATTAAGTTATGAATACATAAACCTCATTTGTATTATGAACAGATAAACACTCTAGACTTCAATGTGGATAATTTGTTGCTTCTGATGTTCAAATTGTGAAAAACTAAACAAACCAAAAAATCCCCAAAACAACAAAAGGATGAAGGAATGATATGTTTTTTGTTCTGTTGTTTGTTGAAGGATTGTGTAATGAGTGCCATCCATGTCACACTATTTTAATTGTGTAATGAAAGGCTGTGAAGTTTTTTGAAAGGCTTTGCACAAATCAAGAAGCTGGTAGGAGAAGAAACTTTACGTGTCACACGTCTGTGAATAAAACACACAGCTTGCAGTTTTTCTTTCAGAAATAAATTAAAAGATCGAGTGCTTTTGAGATGAGATCTAACAAACAAAGCGGAACCAAGGCCAAAAATGCAAATGAGGTCCTTCGACCTGCTTCTGACTAAATATGGCCAGCACATCATTTCAAAGCTATGATGCAAAACGGCTGGGACTGAGTGCACGAAACTTCCTAGCACAGGGTGTGAGGAAGCAAAAAATGATGATTACACTGTATATTAATCACTTATAAAATAACAATAATTACCAGGTAAATGAAGTGTCATATAGAATTAAATATCCTTTCACAGGAAAACCCCAATATTTCCTCATGGTTACCAAGTACAACATAAAAGGTCATTAAATAATGTACAAATATAACTAGAGCACTATACTACTATATTACTGGTACTATATTACTGTACACTCTCTCTGCTTGTAACTTGGGTGGCCATATGGCAGGTCTTATCAGAACTGGAGGAAATTGTTTGTAAAAAAAAATTTTTTTTAAAGCTTACAGACGACAGACGGCTAGAACACGACACAACTCTCTGTAAAGAAGTGACATTTCTTATCTAGTGCCAATTTTCGAAAACATCTAGGGGTGTTTACTTTCACACTGACGTTGGCGTGCAGTGCTGGAGTGGTAAAGATTTGGATTTCCAACCCAAGTATGTATCCAACCCAAGAACGTTTTCCTTACACATTATGAACATGCAGCATATTTACACACAATTATTTATTTCCATTAGCAGCAAATTACTAGTTGATTGCTGATTGTTAATTTATATTATACACAAAGTGAGACAGTATGAAAGTAGTATTAGGTTTCATCTATTACCCAGATCGAATACCTGCATCAGTGTGTATTAACTAATGACCTACCCTTTCTGGTCACTTTAATAGGAACAGCTGTTCATTCATGAAATTATTCATGATGTGGCAGTACATTAACTCTTGCTGATACAGATGAAAGGCTTGAGTTATGCAAAAAAAGAAAGGTCTAGTTTGCATACTTCGGAAAGTGCTGATAGGAGACGGGTTGGAGATTATCGAAAGACTAAGAAAATATAAATAACCATTCCAACATTCTAGTAAGCATAAAAGCATTTCAGAATAATCATCTCATCAGGTCAGATCTTGAGATTGGTGGACTACAGCATGTCAGATTGCTGTGTTGCTTTAAGCTTTACCTGCTCTATATCCAAGTTTAGTTCTAGGGTCTTTTTCAACATAGTTCCAATTCAACAAAACATTAAGCTGTTGAATAACCATATATTTATACTCAGGAGGCTGAGCAACAAAAGTGAAGTGCCTACTTTATGAAACTCTCCTTGCAGAAACATTACTAAAGCATACGATTTACGCAAAACAGATTAGTGACGTTTCCATCATTCATCTGCAAAAATTGCGAAAAACCAAAGCTGTCTTTTTTTTTTTTTTTTTTGCCTGTTGTACTGCATGGACTCATTTATAGCCACACATTACGCAAGGGTTCTAAGCTTTCGAAAAGAATTCTCTGAAAAGAAAGCCAGCTGATATTCGGGACCGAACTTTTCATCGATATTACGAAAACCTTTAGGGGTCCACATTTCGTTTCTGTTAAAGCATGTGGGTCTCATTCCAGCGTGAACCTCACCAGCTGGAGTTCACTTATATTAAATATCAATATCTAGGACAAACCCACAGATTTACCCATGAAGCCAAACATGCATGTATGTTTAGTGACCAGTTAGAGCATATTTAAATGATTGTTTTTCAATGGAGAAACTAGGATTTCTAGTATGAAACTAGTTAACCTATAACTTTGATATTATTATTATTACTTTTTTTGTTGTTAAAATCTATGACTGAGATATAATTAACATTCAGTTAAATCCGTCAGGGCGTATTATACCATACATAAGGATCACAATTCCAGGCTCCTGCAGATCTCTTCAAGATATTAAAATGCAAAAAAAACAAACAAACAAAAAAAATCATCAAAAGACTATCCATATGGTTTTCACAATTTTTAAATATATATTCTTTCCCCAGACATGAAAAGGATGTCCCCAAAACTCCTCTTTTTCCAATCTTTGTGTAAGAAGGATACTGTGCATTTTGAAAGCCAATTTTACTCATGAGGCATACGCCTCTATTTGTGAAATATTAATCAGATATCAGTGTAAACATGCCTCGTTCGTTTATAAGATTACTAGACTACGGAAAAGTCAGGATGTCCTTCGCATGTAGCGCTTAACCTTGATTTCTAATGTGGACTCGGAGTCAGGGAATTATAGTCTGACTGAATCTTCAGCTTGGATTTTTTTTTTATACATTAATATCAAATATCCGAGTCTTATATCTTAGATGATACATGATAGTGATCTAGTTTTCACAGACTCACAAGTTACATGCATTAGTATGATGTGCTTTTGTGTACTCCGGTCATGTGCATGATGGTGTCACAAATTCACAGGACATCTGTGATGCCTAATCTGACCTGTTAAATCATTCCAGGTTGATGTCAAATACTCAGTACCAGATTAGTGCATTCCTACATGTTAAGATAATTATACATAATGCATAATACAACCACTAAACATGTTCATGGTGCCATGTGTAGTGGGTGGAGCTTCATCCTGACCACCCCAAAAGGTAAACAAGGATTTCTGACAATGCCACTCAGGCCTGCGGAGGACAGGGGAGGGAGGACGCACAAGCCATGATCAGGTTTCTCGCACCATGAAAAACAGGTGTTTACCTTTTGGAAAGGTCCATGAGGACCCCGGAGAAGATCTTCTCGCCTAAACGAAACGACACAACAAGTGCATCGTCGATGATGTGATCTAGTGAGACCCGAACCTCGGAACCAAGCACGAGCCCGCAGATCTGCTCGGGCTGCCTGTCCACAGTTTCTGCGCACACTTTGTGCTCGGGCTCGGGGCTCACACCCGGGTCACACACGCCTGAACTCGCATCCTCCGGCTCCGGGGAGGAGTGAGGCTGATCGCTCACGGCTGGAAGCTGCACAGAGTCCTTACTCGAGATGTTGGAGGAGTCCCTGGTGCAGTCTCTCGGCGAGGTCTCCTCCGATGAAGCGGACTGCGGCCGTGCTGGGGAAGCATTCTGTGCAGGTTCGCAGTTGGAGCGGGGAGCAGTATCACCGCCTGCAGCTTCGGGCTCGGAGACCGTCTCAGGCTCCAGATCAGCAGGACACACCGGTTCGGGATCACCGTGTGCCGGATCAGTCACGGTGTCCGCTCGAGCGGAGAACGAACGCGAGGACGGTTCAGGATGTGAACCGGAGCAGGGCGGAGAGCAGGCGTGTGCAGGACTGACCTCGTTATTAACAGCCGGCGCGCTCGGAGAAAACGACTCGTCCGCGCGCTCCCCGGTGTCGTTATGCGTGCACTCCGTGTGCACGCGCTCGTCCGAGTCGCTGTGTCCATCCTCGAGCGCGTTTCCCGCGAGTCTCAAGTCCGGCCTTCTCATTTCCATCCGGACCTGACTGCATTCCTGAACTGCATCCACACTCTCCGCCTGGTGACACCGATCCATTTCCGGGACGAAGCCCGACGCAGAGTCAGGCTCTAAGCCGGCCGCATGCTCACCGGGCTCCGCTGCGTACTCGAGCCCGTCCCCCCCTGTTGTTGTTGATGCAGCAGCAGCAGCAGCTCCTGGCTCCGCAGCCACGGCCGCCATTTTCTTTCCGCTTTGCAACTACTGCTTGGCCCTCTCCTACTGATAAGCGGAGATTCCGCCCATTGGTCAACTAACCGCACTAGCTATTGGTTAATACAGCGCAAGCCCTTCACTGGGTGGCTCAAATGACTGCCATTCAAATGGACGTTCTGGAAACGCTAATGTGATTGGCTTCTGTTTTGTCAATATTGCTTCGCTCTGACAAGTTTGTAACCACAAGGGGCAGTGTTGAGTTGTCTGCACGTTGGACTCTTTGCAGCAGAGTACTTCAACTTTTTTTTATATATAGCTAGGGACCCTTTTAATTATAAAATAGATTTCTCGAGGACACCTCAATGGATTTATATAAAAGAAGAAATGTTTTGTCTGTACATTGGTCAGAACTCGCTCTTTCAGTGATATATTTACTTTCACACTTTGGAGGACCCAAAACCAGTCTCAGAAAAATTTTCTGTCTGTCTGAGTGTCTGCATGTCTGTCCAGCCAGATTTTGTCACAGTAAAACTCAATTTAAGCATTAAGAATTAATCTTAATCCCCTTCACTGGGGATAAAGGGCCTGATTCAAACACCTGAATTGAATAATAAACAGGTTTGGCCAAATACGTTTGTCGATATAGTGTATAATTTAGAAACAATATTAAAATGTGCACTATTATATTTAGTTGATTTATCAGACCCATAATGTTTTCTGGTGGAGAACTTTCTACTGTCTAGAAGCCTGTTCCAGGAGACATAGGGCACGAGGCGGGGTACACCCTGGAGAGGGTGTCCATCTATTGCAGGGCACACACACATACACACTGATACTCTCATTCACACACTACGGGCAATTTGGGAACACCAGTTAGACTAATCTGCATGTCTTTGGACTGTGGGAGGAAACCCACTAAGCACGGGGAGAACAGGCAAACTCCATGCACAAACCTAAAGCAGGAATTGAACCCGGATCCTGGAGGACCAAGACAACAGTGCTAACCACTAATCCATCGTGCTGCCATCCTTATAACGCAATGTTTTGTTTTTTTAATTGTCTCTTGAAGAACAAAGACATTAAAAATATGAAATAATCCATATGGAATTATGTAATTTAATTCATTAATTAGAGACAAACAGCTGTCTGTGATTACTTTAAGCCCTGAAGGTCAGTTTAGCTGGAAGATTGCAAGAACTTTGAATGTACAGTATCTTCAAGTGTATTTACAAAACAACATTAAACCCCAGGATGAACCTGGCTCTCAGGAGGACAGTGCCAGGAAACAAAGACTATGTCTTACAAGACTTCAGAGGCTTCAGAGGATAAGTTCATTTAGAGTCCCAGTCTTAGAAATCACCCTATAAGGATTTTTTATGATGTGTTGTATAGTTTAATGTGGTAAACTATTCTACATATCAAAATAAATCACAATGATACCATGGTTGATACACTCAACTCTATATCAGTTTTCGACACTACCATCCTTTTCCCACTAACTCCATTTCAGCTTGTGTTGATGACATAAATGCTTGGATGACCAGTAACCTTCTCAAGCTCAATACTGATCAAACAGATTTTCCACTTGTTGGTTCACCTAAAAACGTTGCTTCTTTCTGTACTGATACTGTTAACATTTCCGGGACCTTGGTTAGACCGACCACCACCGTTAAAAATCTGGGTATAATTTTTGACTCCTATCTTTCCTTTCTCCCTCACATTTCGTCACTTACTAAATCTGTCTTCTATCACCTCCGCAATATAGCTTGTCTACGGCCCTTCTTAGACATCAAGGATGCTGAGACACTGGTTCACTCTTTCGTTACTTCTCGACTCGACTACTGTAATTCTCTTTTTTATAGTCTACCAAATACAACATTAAATAAGCTCCAATACATTCAGAACTCTGCCGCTAGGGTCCTCACTTATTCAAAGAAATCCTC